>JAXIVJ010005485.1:7500-40000 GCA_036785665.1 Chirona hameri | reverse complement strand
ATAGCTTCTTACCGTAATAAAATATTTCTGACATTCCAAAACAGTAGGACACTCTTTAACGTCACATTAGGCAGACCGTAAGGTCACAGCTCCATGGGTGGAGGTTTCTCCCAAAAAGTATGGTGGGGTGAAATATCACGTTGGTAGCATGGGCGCCGGAAGCGTGGGACACGTCCTCCAAACATTTTCGGATTTTAACATTACGCCTATGAGCGTTGCATGGAAAGAATCGACTTCAAAATGCCTCCCCCAGAACAAACTTTCTTAAGATGGCGACGCCCTTGGTTGGTAGATTTATAGTTAGAACAAATATTTTGTTAACGCCGAAATACTTTCAAATCTGACAAAGAGTTGGCCGGAGCGTTGCCCAAAGAACTGAATAGAAGCCCCATCCGTGCTTAGCATTTATTGATGTCCTTTCGATGGGCTCGCCGCCTTATACATCAGCAGATGCCGGGGCGTGCGGTCGCCATTTTGTTTTGCCACAATACCGTCCGGCCGGCGGCCGATAGATGACACAATCATGGAACAGCACGTGACCAATCTGACGTGGAGGGCGGCGGCCGGCGTCGAGCGCTGCCCGGCCCGCCACCCGGCTCATCTTCGGCGGTAATTCAATCGCAGGTCAATTTGGCTGGAAATGACACCGGAGAGGGCCGGCTATAAAGCCAGTCTCCGCCTCTGATGTGGTCTATTGCAGCCGCACCAGAGCAGTGTTCGCACCTCAGCCGCAGCTCCTACAGGTCAGTGCCATGTCACAATATCAACTTTAAGAGTTTTAGGTAGAATATGATCTCACCGAATCGGGTAACTGGTGAAATTCAGATACGTCTTTATAGTATGTATTTAGACAGGGTTTCGATGTGTATGTATGTATGCACATATATTTGGTTTGATGATTGTCCTAATTTATGATCATGTCATCCACAATGGCACGGCGCTCCATGAGAAGCCTTAACCCGCGCCTCGTCGGGCCTCTGAGTTCTTCGCGCCTGCTGGAGGGTGTTTGAATTACCTCTCTTGTAGATCTCACGTCTCACGATCTCACGTAGGTACTTATTCTAACAAGAACTATTGGCACAACGTGCTGGTGACCGCTGATGACCTCAACTGACCCTGTAGACCCTACAGTAGGGGTCTCTAAGGAATATTTTTACCTGGGTTATCAAGAATGACCTATGATAACATGATCTTGGTGATTTTTACAGAATCGGCTGGATTTTGTGTATTCTCTGAAAAGGAAGTATTTGTACATTTTCCCCTTGATTTATAATGGGAAGGTCGCGTGATTGACCTTACCTTATGTCGTCTATCTAAGAAATCGGAGATATATGAATTGTAGGTCTGATTAAATTCTGTGAGTTTCGAACTGCTCGGTCAAAACTGTGGCACGATTACAATGTTTTGGAGATGGGGTCACGTGACCTGATCTGATAGTGGTGACTTGACCTAAGACGAACTGAGGTAAAACAAAATCACAAAATGTGGGTAGTTATTGCCCGCACAGCTGTGTCGGACAGAGGAGAAAGGACGGCGCTGCCGCTGACCGCTGCTTTTCCGCTATCTTTCCGCTGCTTTGCCGCTGTTTTTCCGCTATCCCCGGAAAACCTTTGGAAGGGAAGCGCCCAAACGCCCTTCCCCGGCACGGCGCGAGATAACTCTATTAACCTTCGCCCTGGTGGGAGGTCATTTTGACCCCCATCTGAGTTTTTTTGGACATAGTAGAACAATGCAGACACAGTTGTTTGGCAAATTTGGCTGTTTATGCATCAATTACCCATACTTTGTGATTTTGTTTTGCAATCTGGTCATGTCAGGTCTGGTCACCATTCACCAGGTCACCACTCACCAGTGATCCACACCCAAAGAAAGTTTGTGGTCGTGCCAAAACCACAGTGTTTCACCGAGCGGTTTCAAACTCACAGGATTGAATAAGGCCAAAAGACCCTCCAATTACATCGGTCAGGTTAGATCGGTCAGGTGAATGCTTTGCCCTCCAATTATAAGTCAATAGGAAAATATACAAATGCTCCCTATTCTGAGGACACACAATAGATCAGACCAATTATTTCCGGATCATGTTATTATAGAGCTCATTGCTGATGACCCAGGTTCAATTGTTGTTGAGTGACCTCTGCAAAGCCAGCCTAGGTCATCTAAGGTCACTAGCACTTTTTGGAAATAACTCTTGATAGAATGGATATAGAGACGTGTAACTGAAACAACTGTGTTTGTCTGGTTGAGACGCGTCTCCCCACATGCAACATGACATATCTGGGTCACCAAATAAATAACCTTGGCATGAGGTTCTATTTTGAATTTGACCAACCCGGTCATTATGAATATGGTTCGAAGCGATGTGACGAGACAAACATGACGAGGTTCAAATTATTGCCATATTGTTTTTAGATAAGGAGTTATTCACAAAAAAACTTTCGAAAGAAAATGTCAGCGGACTTTTGGTGGCCTCTGGAGCCTAAAGTATTGACCTGAGCTAAATTTTGTGTTCACTTCAGCGAATGTATTTTCAAGAGCATCATCGATTTGTTTAATAGCGCTATTTCTAGCAAAAACATCGGCACAATCGAGACACCATCCCGATCCCTGCCACCATCCAGTCATTCAGGCCCACCAGCGTGGCTTTCGTGCATCTTATTGTTTGTTTGCTTAGTTACATGTAAGGCGTTTCGGCCCACTCGGACCATTGCGTGTCTGATTAATCATTTGCATTTAAATAGATTTACGTGACTTGCGTGACTCTTGTATTTTCAGCTCAGGTCCCTGTTAAGTCTTTTTAATATGACTAACATATCAGACACTATATTGTAGCAGGCACAGGTTCTTCACTCATAATAAGCACATTGATGTTTGCGACCGATTCACGCCCTCAATATTTCCAAGTGCAGCTGTGCTTTTTTAGTATTGATCTATTCGTACTTAATACGTGTATATGTAACTCAGTACGAATTGGGTCCTTCCGCGTGGCAGGTGAACGATGGGCAGCCGGTACGTAGTTCGCTCTGTGGCCGCTGTGCTGGTGGTGGCGCTGGTAGCGCTGGCTCTGCTGGCCCCGTCGGCCGAGGCAGCCTACCGGAAACCTACCTTCAACGGAAGCATCTTCGGAAAACGCGCAGCCGTTGCCGTCGGTGGGTAACACCGACAGTGGATAACACCGACAGTGGGTAACACCAACAGTGGGTAACACCAACAGTGTGTTACACTGGCAGTGTGTTACACTGACAGTGTGTAACACTGACAGTTGGTAACATCAACAGTGGTTAACACAAACAGTGGATAACACCGACAGTGGGTAACACCAACAGTGTGTGACACGACAGTGGGTAACACGACAGTGGGTAACACGACAGTGGGTAACACGACAGTGGGTAACACTGACAGTGGGTAACACCGACAGTGGATAACACCGACAGTGGATAACACCGACAGTGGATAACACCGACAGGGGTAAAAAAAAACGGAAAGCTGGTCGCCGACCGGAATATTTCCCCCAAAAATTGGTCGCCGTACCTTTGGTCGCCGTTTAAACACCGTAACAATCCTTTACCACAGCCATTCTCATTAACACTGGTCTCGCGTTTCTGTCCATGCAAATTGTGAAATACATGTTGGTTGCCTGATTTGTATTAGTTTTTATTTTATTCTTAAATCAATTGCAAAGGTCACATATATTTCACATAACCCTTTAAGCAAAGCCGGTAAGTTTGTCGATCTCACCAAACACATGACTAAGACCGGTTACACGGTTGGTTTACACGCCAATGCCGACGCCAGTATTGCACAGAAGCCGCTCGCAGAGTAGAGGTTATCACGGCTCTATTTTGTAATGACCGACCTACACCCGTCCTGGCGGCCATACCGCCGGCGGCCGTAGTCGGACTCAAAGCCCGATGGCCAGCCATCGGCCAGCCATCGGCCAGCCATACCATGACAAAATGCACTGCTACAACATGCTATTTTTAGTTCACACATGTTTACAAAACAACTCCTTAGCACAAAACCTATAAATATAGATACATTAATGACAATATTGTAATTTGTGTACATAGCAATATTAATTTGGAAATATTTACAACCGCCCTAAGCCGTTAGCATTAGGCCACGGCCAGCCACGGAGCTGACCGTCCCACGCAAACCTCTATACCCTAGCCATATATGGGGCTAGTTTCAAAAAGCCAAATCGGCAGAATTACTAACTTGCATCCCATGCAAAACAACTGACCGCGGGTCTGTTTATCGAAAGCACCAAGGTGTGAGCCGATATACATTCGATAAAATTCAAATGAAGATTGGTTTTAACTTGTTTTACATACCAGTAAAACGCCTTTTTGGGCGATGACCGAGCGAGCGCGCTCTGGTAAAGCTAAAACAGGTTTGAAATATGAAACGGTAAGGTAACACAGTCATTTTAGTCCTCCAGAAAAATTGCCAGGCCTCAATGCATGCCAACATAAAACTTAAGTTGTATTAAATTGTTCATTATCTCCTTTCTCAAATCCGCCAAAAAGGAGTACGTCCTGAACGCTGCATGCTTAAGCGTATAAATTAATGCTTAGAATAATACAGCCATTTTTGATCAGGAATAATTTTTGCAAGGTTTTTTGCTCATTTCGACGTTCGCGTGTGCCAACTGCCACGCGCTGTGGTACCACCTCTATCAGAACGCGCAATACCAAAAACAAAATTGATTTGATGGACCTATCCAATGGTGAAAACCCAATCTCAATCGGAGCAGTGGTTGCAAAGTTATTAGCTTCCGAAAAGCGTCTGTATGGCGGGTCGGGTCGGGCCAAATGTAATATTTGTCTAGTAAGTTGACGAGAAACCTCACGGGCGCTTCGCACCCGCTCGGTAACCATTAGCAGGCTGGTAATTTCGTCGACTGCTTTATGAAATTAGCTCCAAGAAACGGCACAGAAACGTGTCAGTGCATTCTTCATAGGGCGACACAGCACTACGAAACTCTCACTAACTCGCACTAACGCCTATCACTATCGCTTGCCGCCGTCGGGGTATATGTACGAGCGAGGATGCCGCGACGAGATATATCTAGATATAACAGTACCCTCAACTGCCTGAGCTATATTTGCGCGGACACAGTTGTTGAGCTCAGGGTTGTGACGCAGCACTTTCTCGATGAGACCGTCGGCGTGCGCCACGTCCGGACCGTTCCACCGAATAATGAGCTCTTTGGCTGCATTATGGTGGTCCAGCACGCGGTTGTCTTTGAAAACGGCCTTCATCGCGCTGGCCATACTCTCCACGACACTCTCGACTGGCCAGATGAGCCAGAGTCGCACCACTACGGCCATGTAGGCGTCCAGAGAATGGTCATCTTTTGCCTTTCCCCATAAGGCCTTGAACAGTTTCCTGTTCTCCGTTGACGGGAGCTTCTTCAGCCCGTCGTATGCGGCCCGGGCAGACTGAGGCGACACTTCGCAGGGAATTATCCCAGCCCTGTGAAGGCGGCATGCAGCGATGGCTATAGAGCCCACAATGCTGGATGTGGGCGAGGCCTGGATGGCGCTCATATCGCTGACCGTTTTGACGTCCTCCATGCTGTCTGTCAGCTTCTTGTTATGACTCCCCTTCGAGGAGCCGCGAGAGTCCTGGCCTCTCGCGCGGTTTTTGCAGCTCTCGGAGAGCGCCTGCGTGAAGGTCAATATCTCGCACACCTGGGAAAGTAAGGAAACCCCGATATTAATTCCTCCGGTGCTGACAAGCATTTACCAGCGCGGTAAGTAAACGGCTACAATCTACATGTATAGTATCGTTTCACAGTATTCGACGTTGATATGACGGCGATACATTGCATCTCTGTGACTGTGAGGCACTGCATACCTTGAGCGGCTGTGGCAAACAAAAACACGCGAAAATCGCTGTGAAGATAGGATTAAAGGGAATAGTTCACTTTTAACACGGTGTTTTGAACTGAGATAGCAGATTTGTAGAGCAGATCGAAAAACGGGTTGTGGTGAAATAATAACCTCGCTACGCTAAGTAATTTCGACACAGGACTAGTGGGCCCCTTTTAGAAGAAGTTTAATTTCCCCGAAACTAGTTTCGGGTCCTCACAACGGTTGTTTACGTTACAGCAGCCTGCGTATATATGACTTAAGTCCGTCGTTATTGTGTGCAATAGTTTCCATATCCAAGCTACCATATGCATGACGTCATAATTGCCATGAAGTTTTTATGGCCATGACAGAGAAAAGAGAAACATGCCTATTTTTCGACGGATGACGGATCTATCGTCCAAACAAATGCCATATTCGTTTTTTCAGCTCGAAATACCCCGTATAGCCAAATTTCAAGACAACTTTCAAGGTGACCTATTCACTTTAAGAAAAACGGTTAACTAAATAATAAGCCACCGGCAATATGCATCCTCGAAGTATGATTCAGCAAGATAAAATAAGTGGCCCCAAGTTACTGCACAGCGACATCAAGCCAACGACACAAACAACACGTAACTAAAAAAAAACGTTCAGTTTAGCATGCTAAAATCCTACCTTGGACATGAAAGCAAAGAAATACTCCTTCTAGCGCAGTCGAACTACCACGACATTACCATCAGGCTACATGAATGTGCTAGATGGAAAATCAAATAAATTAAATACCTGAGACTTCGACAGATTCTCTCCATGCTTTGAGAGGTTGGGCCAGTGTACTGGCATGTCTGCTGGGTCCTCTTCCTCCAGCAGATCCATGATGTCCTCAGTAGCAACTCAGGTGTTTTTCCTCTCACGAGGGAGTGAGGCGTGCTTCAAACGAAGCTCCTCCAGCAGCCGGTCGTGCAGCTCCAGTCGTTCCCAAGGCAGCAGCTGGAGATTTTGCTGTGCCTTGCTGGCCTCCGACAGCGTGGTGTACAGGTCCAGAAGAGCCGACAGACGTGTCTGGAACCGTGCATCTGAAAGGGAGAAGTCAATTTTAAAATCACGCAATGATGATGATTTGGGTTTAGGACGCCGCAACTACTGTGGTTATATGGCGCGCGTGATTTACGAGGAAAGATTAACGTAGGTAGCCAAACTATGCCCTTTGAACATCATACCTTACAATGAGCGCGGCACAAAAAGTTCAGTATCCTTTTCGAAACGTATTTGTATTTTAAGTAAACCATGGTAATAAGAAGTCTAAATTTGGACATGCAACAATGAAAAGAGCCAAGAGCCAATAGGGGTCATTATAAACCAATTACATTCACCCATGCGTATGTTGTGAAACGACGGTCTTTGATAACTATGAGCGATTGAAGTGCAAGTTAGGTGTAATCTTCACCAATGTCAGACAAGTTTGTGAACCAAAACCGATAAAATATAAACGCCACTTGCAAGTCAGATTGGCAATTACCAAAGAGAGGAATGTTTGGTATTCAAACGAGGTCAAACAAGCAACAGAGTGGGCGTAATTTAGTAGACCAACACATTCACATTCAGCACATTTAGTAGGACAGCAAAATATATGTACTCAGAAGCAGAGATCGGCTTTCACTGACCCCCTCACCACTGCAATAGTTTATGATTGACGTTACATCATTGCTCGTTATCAGTCCGAAATGTTTAATTATAGGGAGGTAAAGCAGTTTACAAGAGACAGCTGGCCCAGTATCTTGCTGTTTACCTACCTGTTATCATGTTGATGTCCGCTCGCATCTCGGCCGCGGCAGATGGCTTTGCTTCGCTAGATTCTAGGTGTTTCTCCATGTCTGTTACGAAGACCGGCAGGTTGCAGATGAAGGCTCTCATCACATTCGCAGCATGTGGTGCAAACCTCGTGTCGGACCACAGTAGGATCCCCCTTGCCTCACCGCCGAGCACCTCGTCTGTGTCACGGAAGCTCTCGTACGCCTTTCCATGCGTGTACCGCTTGTTGACGCGAGTGATAGTGTCCACCGTCAACTTCACCCAGCCACTATCTGCATCCTTTCGTGCATCGCCATCGGCAAGCTGCAGCAGATGGGCACCGTCCCACAAACAGGGCACGCAGGGCCTCTTCGATTGCTGTGCATAATCGTCCTCAGATTCGCGCAAACACTTCAGAAAGCGAGCCGGCACACCGCCATGATGGTATTGGCCATCAGTGCTGATAGCCGACACTTTCTCCACAGTGGTCAGCCCGCAGGATTTCACAGTGTCCAGCCACTCCTCTGCCAGACCCATCCCGTCATGGCGTTTCACGACGGGAGCTCCAAGCACGAAGCTCTGAAAAAGCTGTTGAGGCGGCGCGGCTGGGATGATGGTAATGATGCCCGTGATGTCCATCGTGCGGTGCATCACAGTCACCTTGTCAGCGACTAGCGCCACGCACGGTGTGGACGCGATGTGGTCTGCCAGGCAGCCTAGTACCTCCTTGCAGAACGCTTTCCGATAGCGCTGCATCTGTTGGGCAGAGTGACAGAGATCTCCCATTCTTGCACCACCCATGTGACTCGTGACGATCATTTTTTCAAACTGGATGTGGGGGAGTGAGTCCTTCATTACATGGTATGCCACGCGCAGCACATTTTTGGCAGCGCGTGCAGATGACTGCTCCCTACGCGCGTTGTTCTCCTCTCTTGCCTTGTTGGCCTCTGCATGTTGCTGATGCCTTTTTCCACAGAGATACGACTTGATGGCATCCTTCAGAGCGCTGAATGCACGTGGCACTTGACGGGACTTGGGAAAGTTCGTGCCCTGATCGAAGTCATACCGAAAAAGTCCCCCCAAGTTTGATTTGGCGTCGTGAATTTCGCGGTCCGGTTTGAACTCGGGTAGGCAGACCTTACAGTGTATGCCGTTCTGCTCTGGTGTAGATACCAGACCCGGAGCATGGCTCAGGATGCTATTGAGATCTCGCGCGCACATAATACCTGCTTCCAGTCCAAGGTCAGTGGACGTGGGCTTCGCACTCGGTCTTTTCATTGATTGACTTAGCTCAGTCAGTCTGCCTTCAATCTGCCGAATGCTGGACATCACTACTGCTATATACACTGGCACACCACCGGTGCCCACCACGTTCGAAGCAGCGCCCGAGTCCGGAGCAGCGCCAGCGTCCGGAGCAGCGCCAGACACCGGATCAGCGCCAGACACCGGAGCAGCGCCAGATACCAGAGCAGCGCCAGACACCGGAGCAGCGCCCGAGTCCGGAGCAGCGCCAGCGTCCGGAGCAGCGCCAGGGTCCGGAACAGCGCCAGCGTCCGGAGCAGCGCCAGCGTCCGGAGCAGCGCCAGCGTCCGGAGCAGCGCCAGCGTCCGGAGCAGCGCCAGACACCAGAGCAGCGCCAGCGTCCGGAACAGCGCCAGCGTCCGGAGCAGCGCCAGAGTCCGGAGCAGCGCCCGCGTCCGGAACAGCGCCAGCGTCCGGAGCAGCGCCAGCGTCCGGAGCAGCGCCAGCGTCCGGAGTAGCGCCAAAGTCTGGAGCAGCGCTAGCGTCCGGAGCAGCGCCAGTGTCCGGAGCAGTGCCAGTTGCTGTAAATAAAACATGCATTACTGAAAAAAAGGCCACCAAATGAATGAAACATATTTCAACTTGAAGACAAAACAAATGAAAAATGGTAAAATGCTTACTAATGCTATGCACCCATGTAGTGTCAACAGGTCAATCAGCAAGTATATTGAGCATAAGGCCACCCCCCCCCCCCCCCCCCCCCCCCTCCCCCCAGAAGAGGGAGTGGCCTTATGAAGAAGAGAACAGAACAAAAAGTGACGCGGAACACCGCACACCGCTGGTGAAAACTTTCCACCGCAGTCGTCCCAAGTCAGCCAATCACACGCAGACACGATATTCCATACCACACCTTCCGCCATATCGCGGCAGTCTTCGCACAATTAGGTGGCGCCACCATCGCCCACTTAATCCAAACACCACATTCCCTTACCCCTACCCAAAAAACATGCCACGCAACAATAATCAAAACACCAAACACCATACTACCTACCCCACGCCCCCCCCCCCCCCCCCCCCCACAAAAGTCACAGCTAATTCATACTGCAGGGTGAAGGACTATGATGACTAATACACCAAGGTAGGTACCAGTCCTCTGGTGATTGTGTGATGTGAGATGTGATTGTGTAATCAATTACTTGCAAGCATTACATAGTAAGGTAAGATGAAGGCCAATGGGCTAATGCACCTTACATGTAGGCATCAGTGTTTATGTTTCCAGCAAAATGCAAACCATTTTCTGACAATGGTCCAAGGTGGATGGCATGGAAGTGTCCTAGATTTGTCCCAGGTTCAAATTTCTCCAAGCAAGTTATGATTGTTTGAAATAACGTTGGGTTAAATGACAAATAAATACCATCAGTTATACAATTTCCCACTTAAGTAATGATTTATTAACTTACTTCACTGAGAGATACACATAAAAAAGCAACCTATGGTTTATTTGGCAATATTTGGATTAAACTATGTTGTGAAAGTTGGCTTGGAATAACATGTCCCACAAGTTTTCTCCATGAAATTAGTGTTGAGTCCAACCAATTTCCTGGAACTTGCAAAAATCTTGGACTTTCCTGGAACTTACAAAAAAAATATTGGACAACTTGGAACTTGAATTCCAAGAATCAGCAATAATAGGCCTTTCCCATCTAAGCTTCTCCATCAGGCATATTTCAGGTAGTATATAATAGAGAGGGCCCTAATTTGAACAGAGTAACAGATCAAATTGGCAAAATCCCCACAATATTTGCTATCATAACTCACATTAATGATCTGCAGCTATACCTAATAAACAAAATATAACTAACAAATGAGCTTGGATACATCTGCAGATCAACAGCACAAGTTTCTGCATTCACCACCAACAACAACAACAGAAAACGTGGTACAATTACAATGTGGTACCTATGTGACACCGTTACAAATACAATTGAAGACCCTTCTCCGCTATTCTTGGTAGTGAAGTGACACATGACCACCACAGTGGTCTGCAGAATGTGACAGCTTTTTTAAATATTTAGTTGAGACAGGATTGAGAAAACAAAACTAAATATTGTTGTTTGCAAATTTTTGCTCCATTCACATGGCAAACATTCTGAAAACTTTGCAGCTAATGCTGCTTCAGGCATAACTAGGTACCATCCAAAATCACATTTTGAGGTCAAGGTGGGGTTAGAAAAAATAGGTATGTGCAGGTTAACAGATTGGTTATTGATTCAACTCTGATTGAATCAATTGGAATTGTTCAATCAAAATCCCTTGAATCAAAGAAAAATATATTCACCACCAGATTTTTGATTCTTGAATCATGATTGAATCAAAACCCGCATAGAAACAAGGCTGATTGAATCAAAAAGACTGTGCAATGCTATTTCAATGGTGAGTCAAACATGATTTGATCCCAAAAAAAAATTATTCTTTTAATCGGAAAGAATCATTTCTCAAAATGGTTATCCATGAATCAAACAGTGACTGAATCATTCATATTCCAAAATGAATCGTGATTGAATCCTTCCAAAAAAAGGTGAATCAATAACCAGTCTGAGTAGGTAGGTATGTATTTAGTAACCATCAGAACCATATTTGAGGTATTATTCAATTCAGTCTACCCAAAAGCTGAAACATCATGTCAACATCCTTGCCCTCTTGCATTTCAATTTGCAGATTAGCTTGACTGACTACTGCACCTACCTTTTGTGACTATCCAGCTTGCAAATCGTCCTCCACGGGCAAATTGGCTCTCCGGATATATCCTGATGGGTTTGATCTGTTCTCCATCAAAGAAGATGTCCATGGCGAGCTTTAGTATGTCTATAAATACTTTGGTCTGTTCCCTCCCAATCACAGTCCTCGAAGCCACACTTGCAATGTTTTCTCTTCCTTTTCTTGCTCTGGTTTCCATCATCACCATGCTTACGTCTTGAGTCACCTGTCATCATGCCGAAAACCTTCTAAGTGCAAACGCTATATAACAAATATAGGCTTAAAACACAAAATACCGCGAAACCACTAGAAGCCAAGGCTCTATTAGAAGCCACAAGACCGGCGAAACGTTTCAAAAGACGATCAGCTGAGAAGACCAGCCCCCCACCAGTAACAGTTGGCAGCACTCGGGCGTTTGGGCGTTACAAATCTACTACACCATAGGGTTCCCATGTTAAATCGATGATTTTCAGACGAGGCTGGCTCGTAACCTATGGAACATATTTTCAATCTGACTTCTAGAAAAGATAGCTACAAGCCTAGGCTACAACGCTTTTATTTACCATTTTTCGATTTTTCAAGCGAAAAGTGGTAAAATGGGCTTGGGGGTTAACCAATGTCCTAACGCCCATTGCCGACCGTGGTTTCGAATCCCAGAGGCACCAAGTAGTTTTGCGTTGGACCCAATGCATAGATAGTTATGATTCATACATCATTCGTTATGCCGGCCTTTTCTCATCTCACACCTCCCTGATTGACCTCTAATTGGTGACCTGTGCGATTCTGCTGTATGACGTTAGCCCGTAACTGGTTCCAGTAGCAAATTTAACCTACCACGCGGTATTCATGCGGTGGCCTTTCCACTGCATTTGGTGTATTCTACTACCAAAAGGAAGAGACAATTCCTGCGACCAATCATTGGCTCTCGTCGGCGATTTTTGCGACCACTCTCTGCCATTGGTTTAGCGTTGTGGTCGCACGAAAAGCGCCGATGAGCGCCGAGCAGGAAACGTGGTAGATACTTGGTGGTGGATGACGTGGTAGGTTTCTTGCCTTTCGTAGGAGGGACATCAATACAAAGGTAGCCCATTTTAGTGATGTAAGAAGTTTGAATACGTTTTTTTACGAATGTGGAAGCGAAACTAACGAAGCGAGAGACATTTTCCAGCCGTTTTTGGTCGCTACTTCAGTCATCACAGGAGGCTATCTGGTCGCCGAAGCCATCGCCAGGACGGCGCTTTTTTTTACCCCTGAACACCGACAGTGGGTAACACCGACAGTGGATAACACCGACAGTGGGAACACCGACAGTGGGTAACACCAACAGTGTGTAACACCAACAGTGGGTGACACGGACAATGGGTAACACGATAGTGTGTAACACTGACAGTGAGTAACACCGACAGTGGGTAACAGCGACAGTGGGTAACACTGACAGTTGGTAACGCCGTCAGTGGGTAACATCGACAGTGGGTAACACGGACAGTGGGTGACACCTACAGTAGCTGACACCTACAGTGGTAACACCGAAGTGGATAACACTGACAGTGGGTAATACCAACAGTGACATGACGGCAATGCACTGCAAACTACAGTTTTAATTTCAAACCTGCAGCGCCAGCATCCTTTGTGTCGTTACTGTCGGAGCTGTTTCGAAAACGGAATTGTCCAGGCGTCAGTGTCAGGACGAGTAAGTAAATACTCCCACTAGAAGCGGCGCTCCGGCCCACCGGGGCCCTCACTCCAAGTCCAGCAGCCTGCTATGTGTATTTAGTACTGTTCCTCTGACGCCATCTGTTTTCGGCTGCACGCGACTGAAACCCAGCCAAATTCGACTCCCACATGGCAGCGCGGCCAGCAGGTGCGATGTGGGAGTCGATTAGTGCTGAGTGGGACTGACCTGGCCCGCTCGCTGTGAGGTGATCGTTGGATTGACCTGGCCCGCTCGCTGTGAGGGATCGTTGGATTGACCTGGCCCGCTCGCTGTGAGGTGACCGTTGGACTGACCTGACCCGCTCGCTGTGAGGTGACCGTTGGACTGACCTGGCCCGCTCGCTGTGAGGGATCGTTGGACTGACCTGGCCCGCTCGCTGTGAGGGATCGTTGGACTGACCTGGCCCGCTCGTTGTGAGGGATCGTTGGACTGACCTGGCCCGCTCGCTGTGAGGTGATCGTTGGATTGACCTGGCCCGCTCGCTGTGAGGGATCGTTGGATTGACCTGGCCCGCTCGCTGTGAGGTGATCGTTGGACTGACCTGGCCCGCTCGCTGTGAGGTGATCGTTGGATTGACCTGGCCCGCTCGCTGTGAGGGATCGTTGGATTGACCTGGCCCGCTCGCTGTGAGGTGATCGTTGGACTGACCTGGCCCGCTCGCTGTGAGGGATCGTTGGATTGACCTAGCCCGCTCGCTGTGAGGGATCGTTGGATTGACCTGGCCCGCTCGCTGTGAGGTGATCGTTGGACTGACCTGGCCCGCTCGCTGTGAGGGATCGTTGGACTGACCTGGCCCGCTCGCTGTGAGGGATCGTTGGACTGACCTGGCCCGCTCGCTGTGAGGGATCGTTGGATTGACCTGGCCCGCTCGCTGTGAGGTGACCGTTGGACTGACCTGGCCCGCTCGCTGTGCCCACAGAGACGGATGTGACCGTCGGACTGGCCTGACCCACTCGCTGTGCCCACAGAGACGGATGTGACCGTCGGACTGGCCTGACCCGCTCGCTGTGCCCACAGAGACGGATGTGACCGTCGGACTGGCCTGACCCGCTCGCTGTGCCCACAGAGACGGATGTGACCGTCGGACTGGCCTGACCCGCTCGCTGTGCCCACAGAGACGGATGTGACCGTCGGACTGGCCTGACCCGCTCGCTGTGCCCACAGAGACGGATGTGACCGTCGGACTGGCCCACGTCTGCGCAGCTGCTTATGCAGTCTGTGGTCTGCCCACCGAATAAACTATATCAAGGTGAGTCATTTCCAAACCCAGAGTCATTCCCGGTTTGTATTCAACACAATAAGGCAGTCATCGGAAACAAGTTTTAGCAGTTATTTTATTTTATTTTAAGTTATATTTCATTTTTAACTGTGCACTTTGATAGGTATAACTATGCATGTACACGTCAATAATAACGCTATTTTCAGTTTTAGCAATTTAGTTTATCATTTGACTTTGTGGAAACTTGGTGGAAATCGGCCCCCCTACCTGAGTGCCTAGGTACGTCATCGGTACAAAAACATCTGTCTGTGAATGATCATGAAGAATTTTACATCCACCATGCGCTAAAATTGCGTTCGTTACCGTTCACTGGCGGTATAAAAGAGCGCGTAGGTATCAATACCAGCCATTGCATAAGTTAAGTGAAAGGGAATGATTTAGTTAAATCCCCCCCGCCCCCTCCCCCCCCAGCTGGCTTACTCCCTAACGAAACACACCTTCCTAACACTTGGGCATGTGTTTCAGATGGAAATCGAATCCTGGTACTCTGGCGATGACTCCCATAGGCTGATCTGTCAACATGGGCCGGCTGGCTGCTCCGGTGCCATGGACCTGCTGCTCCTGGATCTGTGGCGCCCGATGCAGACAGGACAGAGGGATCTCCGGAGCCGACCCCCGTACTGAGGGACCTCCGGAGCCGACCCCCGTACCGAAGGACCTCCGGAGCCGACCCCCGGAACGAGGGATCTCCGGAGCCGACCCCCGTACCGAGGGACCTCCGGAGCCGACCCCCGTACCGATGGATCTCTCGAGCCAACCTCCCAGGACCGAGGGATCTCCGGAGCCGACCTCTAGATCGAGGGATCTCCGGAGCCGACCCCGGACCGAGGGATCTCTCGAGCCAACCTCCCCGGACCGAGGGATCTCCGGAGCCGACCTCTAGACCAAGGGACCTCTGGAGCCGACCTCCGGACCGAGGGCCGATTCAGCCGCGCGTCACGGCCAGCCCCGCATCGTCGGCCCCGCATCGATGTCACGGGTGTTTTACCGTCACTTCCTGTGTATAACCAAAACTTCCGGCAAAACAGTGCATTGAAACTTCCGGTGTTTTTAATATTACTTAAATTCTTCGAGAAAGAAATATACTGAACTACATGTGAATCATACTTTTTCATTTATGCCTCACGTGATGTATACATCAGTGGTTATCAGTATCAAGGGTATGAATAGTCTAGGGTGTGTCGTATACCATTTTTTGTTCCTCAGATGCAAAATAGAGAGTGATAAAAAGTGGCACACGTGTTAAAAATATACAACAATGTCGAGAAAAAAATCCGGAAGAATAGCGATTTCAGGTGGCGCCAGGCTAATGAAGGGGTCTATGATCGAAACTCCAAGCGTTGCAGTCTCTAATGGTCAGGCGGCCGGGGCCGGGAAGCTAACACTACAAGGCGGCCGACGGCCGGGCGGGCGCGGACATGTCACACTTCCGGGCGGTTTATTGGTAATTTTGCGAGTGCACGATGGTAGCCTGAACACAACTACGCATTGCACCCGTACTGTGCTCAGTGGATCGTCCAGATTTAATAAATACAATTGCGCACCTTCAATTTGCGACACATAAAAATACGATATGAAAATTGGAGCAAAAGTTACTAGCTGGCAAATGTCTATTTAGCTGATCTTACGAGAGCGCATAACACTTATAAAATGACTAAAGGCACTTACAAATATTCTGTCTTGCACAATGACAGCCCATGTACTTGTCTTTAAAGACGAGTCTGTCTTGTTGCAGAATGACGGCATAACTTTACGATGCGCGAGGCAGGCGCAACTATAGCCATGACGACTGTTCTGTCCGACCACGGCTACTGAGGCTTCTGTGACAACGCGCACGGCTTGCTACACGGCCTGCGTGTTCACAGGATAGTTCGGGAACTCCATTGGAGAGCGGAGGATTCCCTTGATGACCTCGTCTGAGACGTCTGCCAGCAGGGGCGGCTCCGTCACCAACTCACACTCTCAGTCGATCATATCGACGTACGTCTCGGCGTCGAAGTTAATGGCAGGAATGTTGTTGGGGCGAACTTCTGATGGGTGCTGCTCCTGCCTACTGCGATGCTGTATGATGGCCTGGACAGCTTTAGCACAGACTGCCGAACCACTGTCTGAGGTCATCGAAACGAGCAGGGCTTCCGGATGAGCCCAGTATCCATTGCGTTGGATGACCGGCAGTGGCGTCGCCGCGATTTCAAAACTTGTACGGACACACCATGACATCGAACCTTTCGAGCGGAGGGGGGGGGGGGCTAGGATTGATCTTTTGCAGGGGTGTTAATACGGTGTTTAAAGGAAACCAGTCACTTTCGTAATGGGATTTTTAGCGCTGAGATAGCAGTTTTGAAGGCCATGTCGATGGAACTCTCACCCTGTTCCACAGGATATGGGGGCCGGGACGAATATTTCAGAGGCCCGCCGAGGGATTTAAACCCCAGTCGCCGTCACAGAAATCAAATGTCTTACCACTGTGCCAGATTTCTCCCCCGAAGCACACAATATTATAACAACATGCGCCATTTTCGAATGGTGCACCACTTTCACAATCTATGAAACTGTGCGAAAATCATTGTTTGTCCGAAATTTGTCCGAAATCAGAAAAAGAGTTCGATATAGAAATGTATTACCTGTGCACATTTAAAAAAGGTGACTAAGTGATTTTCGCGACGAGCCATCCTTGGGCATTAGATGTCCGAAAATGTCCAAAGAAATATGCTTATGTCTGTCCGAAAACCGAATCGGTCTTCAGGCAAATTAGGAATTCCGAAAATTATTGTACCGATTAGCACCACTAGTCTATAGGCCTGTTTACATAACATAAAAATCCTTCATTCCTAGGAATTGAGACTTCTTAGATTTTTATAATGAAATTTCTCTAGCCTCAAAAGATTGGTTTAGTCTGTTTAAAAACTGCTGTTTGAACACGAGAATACACAAAGGTATACACAAAGGCATATGCTATGTTGAATATTTGTTTACCTACTCGCAAGTACATAGCATGTGTTACATGTTATTCAATGACTTTTGGGACAACTATGTTCCTGGTGTTCCTGGGTTTTCGGTGTTTCATACTTATAATATGCCTCTTATAATTATAATAATACTCCATAATATGCCTGAATGTCTCACATATGGTAGCTTTTCAGCTCGGTCGAGACCTGTGGAGCTGTGGTGCTTCGGCTTATCTTTATTTTGCAGCGTTTTACCCACCGCGTCAGCTCTAGTATTCCCGCGTCATATTTGTCGCCGGGACATTCCAGAACGTTATTAATTCGTATACTTTCATATTATTAATATGTTATTGGTTAACCAGATTCATCTGCAATTTGTTTTCCGTCTTCATATTTCTCTTGTAACTCATCGTTCCTGATTTTCCTATAATCAGTTTCAGTATTCGTAACTTAAATTTATATTTAGAACATACTCGATTTCACACTCGGCAACGTGGCATTCTGCCCACTCTCGCTCTGCTCTCGCGCCAACCGGTTGGTTCATTCGTCGTTCGTCTCAAATATTATTACTTTGCTCTTCAAACTTAACGTAACATATTTATCACCATCTACTTACATTCACACATTATGTAGCTGTCCACTTTTCTGATCTTCGGCATACTGCCTGGGTATTTAGTTGTCGATTAGGTTGTTGTATCATATACCCGCTGCTCTCGCTCGGGCATGATTCATTTGTTCTGTTCTTGGGTTTTGATACCTGAAGTTAATACAACTGTGGGCGTGCATAAATTCGGTCTTCTTCCTCCAATGCTTCTCACCCCACAGTTTTGGTGACTGCCGACGTGATCATGATTCTGACTATCTTCCAACTTAATTTGAACACGCTTTCTTCAACGTGGCAACAATGTTCATTCCACCTTCGGTCTTGGTGAGATATTTGTTTGCCCTCTTCTATGGTTCGAGTCCTCTTTGTAGTACAGGTGGCACGCTTTGTCGCCCGCCCCGCCGTCAGCTGACTGATTTCACAGCTGACTGATTCCCGCAGCTGATTCTGCTTCACTGGTTTTGCTCCGTTCTGCTCGGTCGCTCCGATTCCCATTGAATGTGTATTGTCTGGTGAATATTTTGTGTGAACATATGATAATTTAACAGTTAAACATTGATATATTCTAACATTACTGAACATTTATTTGAATACTTTGTCATTACTATGCCTGACGAACCCAACATTGCAGTTATGGATTCTGTTAGTGAAGCCTCTGTTCATCGTGTCAGTATCAAGCCCCCTGCTTTCATGGAAACTGCTGTCCAGGGCTGGTTTGCGGTCAAGGACGCCCAATTTCACATTGCCGGAATCACTTTGGAAGCAACCAAGTTCTACCATGTGCTGTCAGCCCTCCCGCCTGACACCATCGCTCACATCCCTCAGGTCACCCTGACTAGCAGGAACTTCCAGGAACTGCAGCAGGTCGTGACCGACATGTATGAGAAAACCAAACCTGAACTGTTTGAGCGTCTTATCAGTAAGACTCAGTTGACGGGACGCCCATCTCTGTTCCTCTGCGAGCTCCGTGAAGTGGCGGACAAGGTTGGTGTCGGAGATGACCTGATTCGTCACAAATTCGTTCAGTCCCTCCCGTCCAGCATCGCTCCGGTGCTGGCCTCGCAGCGCGAGCTCACTCTCTCGCAGTTGCAGAAGCTTGCTGACGAACTGGTCCCTCTTGTCCAGGGGACTCTCACGGCGGTGAACGTTGTTAACGAATGTGAACCTCAGTGCGGCCCTGATGCGAGTCAGCACCAGTTTCCCCGCCAGTCTCAGCCCTGTCACACCTGCGAAGCTCCCCAGCGAGGCTTCCCAGCTCATGACTCCCTGCCATGTCACTTCGCTTCTCCACAGTTGAGGCAACAACAGGCGAGCTTCCACAGGTACCCCGCTCAGGTTCGTGAAGCTGGCGCGTCTGGTGCGGTCCAAGGTCTGACACCGTTTCACGAAGGACAGAGACCCAAAGTGTGTCGTGCTCACGTGTTCTTCGGCGCACATGCTCGTACGTGTAAACCATGGTGTCAGTGGCCATCCAGGTCTGCTAACCTCAGAGTGCAGCCCTCGTCGCGCTCGGCCTCACCTGCTCGCGAACCACCCTCACCTCAGGGGAAACTAGAGGGGCAGGCCGTTAATGCAGCCCTTGGCCTGCCACTTTTTCGGGTTGCAGCCCAGGCTGGTTCACGGCCACTGAGATTTGTTGTCGACACAGGTGCTGGGGTTTCACTGATCCCACAGGAATGTGTGAATGGTATCCTGATCCAGCCCACTGCCGTCTCCATCACTACCGCTAGTGGCCAGCAGCTTCGTGTGTACGGAGAGGCTGCTCTTGATGTTGTCCTTCCTGACCTGAGACGCCAGTTCACGTGGACGTTTGTTATCGCTGAGGTGACAGAGCCACTGCTGGGTAACGACTTCCTGTCATACCATTCGTTGATTGTTGACTGTGGTGCACAGGTCCTCCGAGATGCAACCACATCCCTCTCTGTTCTTGGAGTCCAGACGACCGAACCTGCGGTCAACCTGGTGGTCAACGATCTCTCTGCTCTTCCCGAGATAGTGCAACCTATCCTGCGTGATCACTCTTCTGTTTTGGAACCGTGCCAACCAGGTAACATGTTCAATGACTCATCTCTCACCTTCACCCACAGCATCGACACTGGTAGCACCCCGCCGACCTTTGCTAGTCCGCGGCGGCTTCCACCTGACAAGCTGCAGGCTGCCAAACAGTCGTTTGATGTTCTGTTGAAGACAGGAGTCATTCGCCCGTCCAGGTCTCCCTGGGCCTCCCCGATCCACTTGGTTCCCAAACGTGACCCCGGTGAGTGGAGAGTCACTGGTGACTATCGTGCTCTGAACGCAGTGACCAGACCAGATCGGTATCCTCTCCCCCACATCCAGAGTCTGTCCACCAAACTGCATGGTATGACTTGTTTCAGCAAAGTGGACCTGCTTCGAGCCTACCACCAAATCCCCATGAACCCTGCTGATGTGGAGAAAACCGCAATCACCACGCCTTTTGGGCTGTTCGAGCACGTGTTCATGCCCCTAGGTCTGCGCAATTATGGCGCCACGTTCCAGCGTGTGATGGATGGAATCTTCAGAGATGTCCCCTGCGTGTTCATCTATCTGGATGACATTCTGGTGTTTTCCGAGAACGAGGCGCAGCACGTCGCTGACCTGCGACTTGTGTTCAGCAAGCTGGCTGAGCACAAACTCCGGATCTCCCTCAACAAGTGTGAGTTCATGCACACGTCACTCGTGTTCCTCGGGCACCAGGTGTCCGAGAGGGGGCTCAGCCCTCCCCAGGCCAGAGTAGCGGAGGTTATTGACCTGCCCAGACCCCTGACTCAGCGGCTCTGCGCCGCTATCTCGGCCTCCTCGGTGTCTACCGGCGCATGATCCCTCGTTTCGCTGATGTGGTGTACCCCCTCACTGAACTGATTCGTCTGAACCCAAAGAGTAAGGAGCTGCTTTGGGACGAGCAGCAGTCCCAAGCGTTCAGCGACAGTAAGGCAGCGCTGGCCGGGGCCTGTACGCTGCCTCACCCACTACCACAGTGCCATGAGTATGAGTTGGTGACCGATGCCTCGCAGGTCGCTGTCGGAGCCGTCCTTCACCAGATCGTCGATGGAGAGTCGATTCCTGTCGGATTTTTCTCCAGGAAACTCAGCCAGCCACAGCAGAAATACGCGGCCTACGACAGAGAGCTCCTCGCAGCTTACCTGGCCACGTTGCACTTCCGTGACGTCATCGAGGGTCGGCGAGTTACTCTCCTCACCGATCACAAACCCCTCGTGAGTGCGTTTCGCAGTCCACGCGTGGCGAAGTCTGATCGCCAGCAGCGCCACTGGTCGGTGATTACCGAGTATGTCATGGATGTGCGGTACATCCGTGGCCGTGATAACGTTGTCGCCGACTGTCTCAGTCGCCCTGTCCTCGCTGTGTCCCTCGACTCGTGTGACCTCCACTTTATCGCAGAACAGCAGGAGCAGGATGAGGAGACCTCCCGTCTGCGAGACTCCCTCGAGCCAGTATCCCTCGCAGATGGTGTGACGGTCCTCTGTGACATGACGACCCCTCAGCCGCGGCCGTTCGAACCTGAGGCGTGCCGCCGCTCAGTCTTCGGCAGGTTTCACAACCTGTCTCACCCCGGTCGTAAAGCCACAACTCGCTTGTTGACTTCTCGGTACTTTTGGCCTTCTATACGCAGGGATATTCATCACTGGGTGCGTGAGTGTCTGTCTTGCCAGGAGGCAAAAGTCCACCGCCACACGAGGTCCGCTCCGGGATCATTTGACGTGCCTTCTGCGCGTTTTGAAACGGTACACATTGATATCGTTGGACCCCTACCCCCGTCTGTACCTCATGGTCAACCGTTCACTTCTCCATTTCGTTATTTGTTAACCTGCATCGATCGTGCCACCCGCTGGGTAGAAGCTACCAGATTAGTTAATATTACTGCAGAAAGTGTCGCTTCCGCGTTTTTGGAGACATGGGTCTCGAGATTTGGAGTTCCCCTGTATGTGGTCACTGACAGGGGTGCTCAGTTTGAATCAGAGTTATTTCAACATTTGTCAGCAATGGTTGAATTTCATCGCTTGCGAACCACATCTTATCACCCTGCATGTAACGGCATGGTTGAAAGATTTCATCGTACACTGAAGGCAGCTATTCGTTCTCGCAAACAGGAGTGGCTACGTGCACTGCCTGTCGTTCTGCTTGGCATTCGCGCCATGCCGAACGAGTCTGGTTTTTCCCCTTTCACAGCCGTCACGGGAACACAGCTGCTGTTCCCGCAGTGTTCTGCCGCACGGACAAGCGGCACTTCTGGGAAGAAGTTCATCCGCGAGCTGGCTCACCACATGTCGGAGATTGATTTCGTTTCCCTATCGCGCGGTCATCATCATGCCAGTGTACCATCATCTTTCGTTCCGGCCGACCTGACCACCTGTACTCCTGTGTGGTTGCGCGTTGACCGCGTACGCCGCCCCCTGGAGGCCCCTTACCGCGGGCCCCTGAAGGTTGTCCGTCGGACTCCGTCGTCCGTCGGTTGTCCGTCGGAAGTTTTTTGTTTTGGAGCTCCCTTCAGGTGATCACGACACTGTCAGTATCGACCGCCTGAAGCCTGTATGTATGCCCGTGCCCCTTGACCAGGACTGTTCCAGGGGAGCGCAATACCCCGCGACCTCAGTGTCGAGACCTGAGGAGGAGCGAGCGCGCCGGACACCTCCGCCTACTGAGCGCGGGTCTCCGGGCGCTGGGGCGCCGCCGGGGCCGACCTCTGGCGGCGACTGCCGGCCGCCCTCTCGCGGCGACCCGCCGCATCTCGCCGCGTCTCCGGCTGCTGGGGCGCCTGACCCACAGCTGCTGTGTCGCGGCGACCCGCCGCGTCTCGCCGCGTCTCCGGCTGCTGGGGCGCCTGACCCACAGCTGCCGTGTCACGGCGACCAGCCGCTGCTGCCGTCGTGTCGCGGCGATCCGCGGCTGCCCAGTGACAGTGATGAGGCGACTGACCCAGTGACAGTGACCCCTCCCAGTGGTGATGGTCCGAGCCGACCTGCAGTGCCGGGGCAGTCGCCGGAGCCGGTGGTACGGACGCGCTTCGGCCGCGTCGTGAGATTTCGACGCCGGCCTGACTTCATGTATTATTAGTGTGATGTTTTTTTCTTTTCTTATGTGTTCTGTACGCTCCGCTCTGGGATGGAAAGTCATGTGGTGCTTCGGCTTATCTTTATTTTGCAGCGCTTTACCCACCGCGTCAGCTCTAGTATTCCCGCGTCATATTTGTCGCCGGAACATTCCAGAACGTTATTAATTCGTATACTTCCATATTATTAATATGTTATTGGTTAACCAGATTCATCTGCAATTTGTTTTCCGTCTTCATATTTCTCTTGTAACTCATCATACCTGATTTTCCTATAATCAGTTCCTGTATTCGTAACTTAAATTTATATTTAGAACATACTCGATTTCACACTCGGCAACGTGGCATTCTGCCCACTCTCGCTCTGCTCTCGCGCCAACCGGTTGGTTCATTCGTCGCTCGTCTCAAATATTATTATTTTGCTCTTCAAACTTAACGTAACATATTTATCACCATCTACTTACATTCACACATTATGTAGCTGTCCACTTTTCTGATCTTCGGCATACTGCCTGGGTATTTAGTTGTCGATTCGGTTGTTGTATCATGCACCCGCTGCTCTCGCTCGGGCATGATTCATTTGTTCTGTTCTTGGGTTTTGATACCTGAAGTTAATACAACTGTCGGCGTGCATCAATTCGGTCTTCTTCCTCCAATGCTTCTCACCCCACAGAGCTACCAAATGTTGAGATCGTGGATGTTTCGCCAATTCTGATTGGTCGCCGTTTAAAGCATCAAGTAATCAGATGCGAGCTGCTCTCAGCGTGACTGTAACCGTCGACAGGTGGCGCTTCCGCTAGCGATGAACTTGAATAGATGGCGCTCGTGCTGTTCATGCTACACCGTTATTGAAATTATTGAAATTATTGTATTTGTGAGTTATTATGACCATGTTCCAATGACGTATAACCAATGGGAGTTGTGGCTTTTTATGCTATGCAAACATGCCTTAGGTTATCGAAATAGATTATCTCTCGAAAAGCTTTCGAGAGAGAACAAAAATTGTTTATGGGGGGTATATCTGGATAATTTAGAAAGCAAAAAAATATCAAAAAGTGGGGAGGGGGGCATGGCTTCCCAACCCCATTGTTTCTACACTTGTGACATTTTCGCTCAGGTCAATATTGAGGCCACCAGAAGTCATCAAAGGTCAAATTTGCCAAGTTTAGGACTTCACTCCAGAAACATCCAAATATCTAGGGAACTATGATAGCTTAGAACAAACGGAGAAACGCAATCGAAAGCTCTTGAAAAATGTTATCGCTTAGGTGTACTAAAATTGTATATAAGGTCAATAGTTTAGGCTCAATAGTTTAGGAATATAGTTTTTTTTTCTTCGAAAATTCGAAATTCGAATTCGAAATAGTTCGAAATACAATTCGAAATAGTTTAGGCTCATAACCAGGTAACCAAAGGTCATGTTGGCATTTCCGTCCCAAAAGTTGTTCGTGCTTAACTTTTTACCTACTAAAGAAAGAGGAATAATTTTAACGGCATCGCGTTTGCCTTGTTAACCCCTCGCCCTACGGGAGCATTTTTCACCTTCGCCCTACGGGGGGGGGGGGGGGGGCCTGACAGCCCCCTGTTAACTTCCAAACCAAGCCACTTAAAGCAATGCGGCAAGAACCAGCATGTTGCTTGTCATGAGAGGAATCTAACAGTATGCAATTCTTAGGTTTCAGGTCAACGAGTGACCTTCCAGGTCAAGTGAATGACCTCGGATTTACCACGACCAGAACAGCGATTTTGCTCTTCAGAAAACCTAAAAATTATAAATTGATAAATGTAAATAAAAAAGTATGTTCCTAGACCAGTTTTGGCTCAGAAATACAAAAAATGTAATTATTTGTTCGTATCTTGTCAAAAAAGTAAAAAAAAAGTTATAAAAAATGACGTCATCTGTTTCTTACACTTAGGGAGCCATCACTCAGTCAAAAATAAAGATATTGCTTTGAAATTTTGTATGGGTATTGTCCATACTGAGTTCTCTAACATAGTTCCTATTTTTTTTAATATCTTTGAAAATTTTGATTTTGTGGGGATTTAAAAAAAAGAATCAGGTTTTTGGAATTTGAGGGATCAAAAACCCAAAATTTTGAAAATCCGAGATTGCCATTTTAAAGAAAATGCCATTTTGTATCTTTGGTGAATTGAGTTTGCAATTTGCTTTAAAACTCTGTTTTCTACGATTTTTCAAATATTTCTCATTTGTTTACCAACATGACGTCATCAAAACATGACTATCTCCCAAACTGCATAACTAATTTCAATTCAATTTTTACAGCATACGTCTCATTGTTTTAAACTCAGCTACCATAAATTTCAGCAAGATGCAATGCATGTGTAAAAAGTTATTCAAGAAAAACCTCAGGGGGGCTGTCAGCCCCCCGTAGGGCGAGGGTTAAGACGATCCAAACCATCCTTATGGTGACCGGATCGGGTCAAGCTCAAAATATGACCTCAGGTCAAGGTTATTCGGTGACCCAGGTTGGTCATGTTGCATATGAGGAGACGCATCTGGACGAGATAAACACTGTGGTATCAGTCACACGTCTCTAGCTGGCACGTCTAACTAGTACTATCCCGTTTGTTCCTTGCATTTCCTAAAAGTTCAGGAGGCACATCCAAACGCGCCCCTCCCCAGCACGGCGCGGGTTAGGCCTAATACACTGTGCTTGGATCCATGTAAAATGAAAAGCGCATGCATCAGCGTTGTCAGCGCCAGGAGGAAGTCCAATACAGTTCAGTCAAATTGCGGCCTGACCATATATGTTACTGGACTAGTGACTAAAACGATAATATTTTGCTTTGCTCCCTCGCGTATTTCGCAATATCTCGTAAACTATTGCAAATATTGTCCTTAAACTTTCAGTACCCGCTTTCACATCAAGCACTGCTCACTAAACGGCTAAACGTTTTACCAATGACAAAGGCTAAATGGCAATGCTTCTTGCCATTTTCGCACATACTCATTGTCCTATTCCGAACTCCAGACGAAAAACGTTAGCATTGCATTCCAACTGGCCATTTGTGCGTTCAAGTTGGGGAGGGGACAATACGATGTTTTGTTTTCTTCTGGTGAGCAATAAGTTCCATGAATAGAGGTAATTCGTCACGATTCGTCATAAATAGTCCATCTGAAGATAATTAGAATATAAACATTTCAGGTATCGATCGATATCTCTAATTCTGCACCTTCAAATGGTTCCGTAAACTTGTACGGACAGTCCGTACAAGTTTGTGGAGGTTCGCCAACTTGTACGGACACTGTCCGTGCTGTCCGTAGTGGTGGCGACGCCCATGATGACCGGATTGATAACATCCCGGTCAGCACTGAGCAGAGCTCGTGCTGCAGCTGCACGCTGTGGAAGCTGCACGCCACCACGCTCATGCCAGCTGCACGCTGTGGAACAAGTTCTCGGCACCCTGCGCACACGACGAATTAAGCTTGGTGAAAAACCACATCGGCGCAAAGTGGTTCAGGATAAAGTTTACCGGCCGACACAGGCCCTTGGATGGTCGGACGGTGCCTATGTAAGTACAGCCGGAGCAGGCGGCAGGCCAGAGTGACCCACCGGGCGTGGTTGAGAGGCCCCACCTTCGTCTCCGCCACAGCCGGTACAATATTGCCTGATTACACGGCTAGGCAGAGGCAGCAGAGCAGCTGCTGGTCTGAAATCCGCCCGACCCCGCGCGCTGCCCGCCGCATGGTGTTAGCTCACCGCCCCCGCCGCCTGACGCTTGGAGACTGCAACGCTGGGAGTTTGGATTGTACAGACCTACCTGGCGCCACCTGAAAGCACATTTTTATTTGAGTGGGAATTCTTGCGTTTTTTCTACGATTGGCTGCTTGTGCCAGTTTGTATCCCTCTCCAAAATATTTTTTGGTCCGACGACACACTAATGAATACCCCACTTTCGCGACTACAATGATTGTTACCCCTCCCTCATTGCGCAGACCGCGGTTCTGGGCTTCAAGCTATGCGGTACAGCATAAGTGCAGGCGTTTACTGCTAGTGCCATCTAGGGACAGGAATTTAAGTAGACATCTGTGCTGTTGCTCTTAGCCTAAACAGTAGTTGCTAGCGTATAACAACAGTAAACTGTAACACAGAGCTGAACATCATTTACCATTAAAGGGAATGTTTCACCATTGTATTGGTTTTGAACTGAGATATCTTTGGCCGTTATTGAAAAGTATAAATTACTAAAACCATTTTCCCAAAAACTTATCCGTTTTTAGGCAATTGTATTTCAAATTTGCCAACATGGGGTCTATGGTAGTGCCGCCGCTGATTGGCTGACAGCCATTTCAAGATTGTTGGTCCTGGGAGAGCAAAAAACGACTTGTATTTCTCGAACCTTGGCTGGATTACCCGCTGCGAGTCGTTGTAAACAACGCGATGGGTTGCGGTCCGAGTGGAAGTTTTCGCGTTGCTTAAAACCTCCTTTATGGATTGAATTAAACAAAAACATGAGCTATTGCAATGTGAATGTGAACATTTGGTAGCTCCACTCGTCATTGACGATGGGCTTATTTTAGAAATCCGTGATAACAAAAGACTTGTTTGTATTCAAGTCGCCAGAATTGTCTAAAACGATTGTGCCATATCTTTTTACAGCGTAAATGCTTTACCTATAGCTCACTTAAGCTCAACAATGACGTCATAATCCCAAATAAAAAACTTTAAAAAAGTTAAGCGACTTATCGAGAATCAAATATCACCATCGTTTTCAGCAGCACTTACTTCATATTTTAGACTACAACCGGCGTATATTTGACAGCTTTCAGAAAGGTTAAACATTCCTTTTAAAGGAAATAAGTCACATTGAATGTTGTCTTGAATTTGGCTATACGGTGTATTTCGAGCTGAAAAAACAAATATGGCATTTTTTTGGGGATGATAGATGGATATCCGTCGAAAAAATGGACATGTTTCTCTTTTCTCCTTCATGGCTATAACAAACTGCATGACAATGATGACGTCATGCATATGGTAGCTTGGATATGGAAACTATTGCACACAATAACGTCTGACTTTAGGCATATATACGCAGGCTGCGTGTAACGTAAACAACCATTGTAAAGACCAAAAATCAGGTTTCGGGCGCCCGAAACTTCTTCTTCTAAAATGGGCCCACTAGTCCTGTGTCGAAATTCCTTAGCGTAGCGAGGTAATTATTTCACCACAACCCGTTTTTCGATCTTCTCTACAAATCTGCTATCTCAGTTCAAAACCCCATATTAAAGGTGAACCCTAAAGGTTTAATTAACCCTCGCCCTACGGGATATTTTTTCCCCTTCGCCCTACGGGGGGGGGGGGGGCTGACAGCCCCCCTGTTAACTTCCAAACCAAGCAACTTAGAGCAATGCGGTAAGAACCAGCATGTGGCCTGTCATAAGAGGAATCTAACAGTATGCGATTTTTAGGTTTCCGGTCAACGGATGACCTTGCAGGTCAAGTGAATGACCTCGGATTTACCACGTCCAGAACAGCGATTTTGGTCTTCAGAAAACCCCAAAATTAGAAATTGATAAATGTAAATAAAAAGGCATGTTCCTAGACCAGTTTTGGCTCAGAGATACAGAAAAGGTAATTATTTGTTCGTATCTTGTCAAAAAAATCAAAAAAGTTATTTTTTTTTAAATGACGTCATCAGTTTCTTACACTTAGGGTGCCATCACTCAGTCAGAAATAAAGATATTGCTTTGAAATTTGGTATGAGTATTGTCTATACTCAGTTCTCTCACATATATTCCGTTTTTATTGTTTTTATTTTAGGGCTCAAAACCTCAAAATTTTGAAAAACTGAGATTGCCAGTTTAAAGAGAATGACATTTTGTGACTTTGGTGAATTGCGTTTGCAATTTTCTTTAAAACTCTATTTTCTACGATTTTTCAAATATTTCTAATTTTTTACCAACATGACGCCATCAAAACGTCATTATTTCCCAAATTTCTCAACCAATTTCAAAAAAAAATTACAGCCTACGTATAATTGCTGTAAACTCAGCTACCGAAAATTGCAGCA
This sequence comes from Chirona hameri, assembly GCA_036785665.1. Lineage (NCBI taxonomy): Eukaryota > Metazoa > Arthropoda > Thecostraca > Balanomorpha > Balanidae > Chirona > Chirona hameri. Next base: position 10,694 of record JAXIVJ010005485.1, on the reverse strand, counting down.
AGATACACCGCATGTGTAAAAAGTTATTCAAGAAAAACCTCAGGGGGGGGGGGGGGGGGCTGTCAGGCCCCCCGTAGGGCAGGGTTAATTGGTTTTGATGATCTTTGTGAAAATGTCAGGAAAACAAGAACTGGGGTATACGAATGTGCATTGTGCGCCCTCAACAAACGAATCAGCTAATATTTATCACTTAGCTGTTCAATCGCCATAACCCCTGCCCGAAGGCTCCATTACCCCCAAGTGGGGTAATTATCCCCTTATTTGAGTATCACTCCTCTACATACAACATATTTTAGTGGCATGATTTCACCTGGCCTTAACCTTAAAACTTCTGTACAAGTAACTTCCGACCGTGCAGTCTGACAGTGCAGTCTGACCGTGCAGTCTTACCGTGCAGTCTGAACGTCTGACCGTCCAGTCTGACAGTGCAGTCTGACCGTCTGACCGTCTAGTCTGACCGTGCAGTCCGACCGTGCAGTCTGACAGTGCAGTCTGAACGTCTGACCGTCCAGTCTGACCGTGCAGTCTGACCGCCTGACCGTCCAGTCTGACCGTGCAGTCTGACCGTGTGACCGTCCAGTCTGTCCATGCAGTCCGACCGTGCAGTCTGACAGTGCAGTCTGAACGTCTGACCGTCCAGTCTGACCGTGCAGTCTGAACGTCTGACCGTCCAGTCTGACCGTGCAGTCTGACCGTGCAGTCTGACCGTGCAGTCTGACCGTGCAGTCTGATCGTGCAGTCTGATCGTGCAGTCTGACCGTGCAGTCTGACCGTGCAGTCTGAACGTCTGACCGTCCAGTCTGACCGTGCAGTCTGACCGTGCAGTCTGACCGTGCAGTCTGACCGTGCAGTCTGACCGTGCAGTCTGACCATGCAGTCTGTGACCGTGCAGTCTGACCGTCCAGTCTGACCGTGAAGTATGACCGTCCAGTCTGACCGTCGAGTCTGACCGTCGAGTCTGACCGTCGAGTCTGACCGTCCAGTCTGACCGTCCAGTCTGACCGTCAAGTCTGACCGTCCAGTCTGACTGTGCAGTCTGGCCGTCCAGTCTGGCCGTCTGACCGTGCAGTCTGACCGTGTAGTATAAACGTCTGACCGTCCAGTCTGAACGTGCAGTCTGACCGTCCAGTCTGGCCGTCGAGTCTGACCGTGGGCGGCCGTCCGCCTCAGCACGAGCCAGGTCGGCCGGCGGAGCGCCCCTATGGCAGAGTGTGCGGCGCGACACTGCGCGCCAGACCGCGCCGGACGCGAGACATGCGGGCCGACCTTCAACGCCTGACTGGTGCGCGGCGCGCTGTGTCAGTTCCGTCCCGGCGTCTTCCCGACTCGCCGCCAACACAATCCTCTGACAGACAAAGGCGCTGCCCACATTTCACCTCAGCGTATCCCCGTGTGTCACTAATGCAGAATAGCTCATAACCTGTACGGATGGTTGACCCGTCCACTCGTTAACCCGTTAAACCATTGCCCTTTTTCGAGAGATAACTTGAACCGCTATCCGTTGACCCGGTGACCCATTGCTATTTTTTTGGAGATAATTGAGAAATCGGAAGCGGGTTTATCCGGACCCCTTAACAATTAGGTGCCTTGGGGCTCTGCAAGATGTTAACCGCATAATGTTTATTTTTACGCTCAACTTTTTCGGTATCTCATGCTTAAAGGGAATAGTTCACCTTTAACATGGGATTTTGGACTGAGATAGCAGATTTGTAGAGCAGATCTAAAAATGGTTTGTGGTGAAATAATTATCTCCCTACGTTAAGCAATTTCGACACAGGACCCGTTTCATCGTGGGCCCGGTTTCATGTCTGCTGTTCCGGGCCACGATCGGGACATGAACGCTCGCCGCCGGAGGTAGGTACACTCTCTGGCACGTAGTCTCTGATCACGACGTCTCGTTAATATCCGCTCAGCCGCCCGGGCGGCGCGGCGGCCCCTTGTCAGAGACTGTACTTGGCGTCAGGCGGAGCGGGGCGGAGCCAGAACGCCAGCTGTCATCGTACGATTTCTCGTGAAATACAAAAATAAACTTACTTCTTTCTCCACATATATCCATCAGTTGTCCAAACCAAAGTCATATTCGTAGTTTCGAGCTCAAAATGCACCGTATGGTTGAATTTCGAGACAACTTTCAAGGTGGACCATTCCCTTTAAATAACCAATCACCATCTTACCATACCCACAATCTATCGCTCGCCCTGGAGAGGGGTCATTTTGATCTCCTTTCCTGAGGTTCTTCTAGAATAGCGGGAAAACAGCGACGCTCAGCGGCGCCAAATTTGGCATAGCAGTTCGGCCATAAACTAACCACATTGTATATAAGTTTTGATATCGGGTCATCTCAGGTCAGGTCATCGGATTAAATCAAGTGACCTTACCTACATAATGTTTGTGGTCGTGCCAACCGAACAGGGTTTGACCGAACGATTTGAAACTCACATAAGTTCATCCTAGGGTATACGTATCTACAATTCGTATATCTCTAATTTTGTATATCATATCGCTAATTTGTTAAAAGGTGACCGGTAGTGAAGGGGTGATTTTGCTGCGAGAATAAAAATGCACAAGGCGCCAGCAAAACTATCAGTAAGAGCGATCTTTTCCGACTAATAACCGAGCGTACTCGAGGTCTTCCGTCAACTAAGTAAGAGATACAATATACGTATGAGCGGCCCGACCCGACCGTAGCAATAGTTTCCAGATGTTTTTTTCCCTTTGCAACTACCTACCCAGTTGATGTGCTGCAAATTTGCATGCAGAAACGTTCATGCTGTAACAGTATCGTATTAAAGTTTAGGGCAAGACCCTCCTAATACACACACCCAACCGACAAACTTGTTTATCTCCGTAGGATGAGAGTACGAGTATAACCACATTGAACTAAGTGTAGACCGTTTATAAACAGAAATAATGCATGAACAATGTTTTATTAGCCATTTTTACGAAGATTTATTGCGCTGAAAAGTTTCTGAAAGATTCTGAAAGTTTTGAAAAACTACACAACTTCTACATGTGATTTTTGGCTGGAAATGTCCCTCATCATTTGGTAATATGTTGGTAAGAATAAAATATGATGAAAAAATTGCGGTTTGGTGGTAATAAGAAGATAAGTATTGATATAAACTTCCTGAGACTTTTCAGGAAGATTCCATCAATACTTATCTTGTATATTACCACCAAACCGCAATTTTTTC
>JAXIVJ010005485.1:0-5000 GCA_036785665.1 Chirona hameri | reverse complement strand
GAATTTTGCACTGAAAGCAAAAGCACACGAGTCACTCACAAAGTTAGCAGATGATGAAGACAGACAACAGGACACAACAAGAGAAGATCCTGACTACCAAGCTCCGCCTGAAAAATCCACAGCGACTCAGTGACACTCAAATTTCCTCTCGAAACATCACAGGAAGCGACGCAGCAGCCACGTCGGACCGGTGCAACATCAGCAGCCAAGCCGCTACTCATGTCCTCGCCTCTGTTGTGAAGTCGGGGGGGGGGGGGGCGGGGAACTGAACAAGTTTAACATCAGTGCATCAACCATCAGGCGCCATCGCAGCACAAGTCGAAAGGTCCTCTCAGACAGGATCAAACATGGCTGTATTCCCCCACTCAACTCAGTAATCCACTGGGATGACAAAATCTTGTTGGATGAAGGTGATGAAGGAAAATCAGACATCCTGGCAGTCATGGTATCTGGAAATACAGAACAGTGCATTCAGGGAAATAATTTATCCGCAAGAAAGATCGCAAACAGCCCGGGAGAGTCTCAAGCTGAGGAGGTTGATCAAGTGCATCAAAGAATGGCACCTAGAAGAATCTGTCCGAGCCATGGCTTTCGACACAACAGCATCAAATACTGGCCGGCAAAAAGGGGCAGCAATCAGGTTAGAGAAAAAGCTCTGGAAAAACTATTATACCTCGCGTGCCGGCGCCATGTTCAATATCTCTCTGCTAAAGCAGCATGGACTCACCTGTTTGGATCTCATCATTCGCCAGAGACAGGCACGTAGCCAGGATTTCGTCCAGGGGGGGGGGGGGGGGGCGGCGCCTCGAAAGGGCCCCCTTCCCGAGCGTTGAAAGGGCCCCTTCCCAAGCTTTGAAAGGCCCCCCCCCCCAAAAAAAAAACGCATGAAAAGGCACGTTACAAGGCTGGAAAATGCAGTATGGCAGGTATGGCATGGGCCATACCAACGTTTAGGAGCTGGAGTTAGCGAACTGTCACATCAACTTTGGAACCAGCGACACGAATTGGAATCAGCTATACCAACTTGGAATATTTTTTTAAGCTCAAGACCTGGAACTCTTAAACAAATTGGCGCGAAAATTTTGAGTATTATGCCCTGGGTTGCTTTCTCATCAATGCGTCGCACTGCGTATGGTGCGGAGCTCTAAAATTGCTATATTGTGCGTTTAAAAGTGCGGGAAAAGGTGCTAAAATGAACTATTTTGCTAATAATATAGGAAAGTAGCAACAGAACACATAAATTGCGCCGAGAAACTGACCGATTTTTTTCCTAACCCGCATATAATTGAATTTGTAGTTAAATTGCGCCGCGGAGCGGCGCGAAAGTTTTTGTGTTTTATTCCCTGTACAACTGTATTCTTACTGTTGAAAGGCCCAAGGTCCCTTCAGATCGTCAGGGGTCCATCTGACCTTTTCTACGCCCTTCCGACCTGTTCAGGGACTCATCTAGGATCCGCGAAGCGAAAAGACATGATGTGGAGTGGGTGATATATATAATACATAGAGGGCTTACTCTACAGGAAAAAATAGAATCGGATCTTTCGGGTATATTGTAGCACCCTGACGAAAGGTGTTACAATATACCCGATAGCTCCGCTTTTAATATTTTTATTGTGGAGTAAGTCCTCTTTGTATTTAATCTTCATCTGGGATCTCTACGTGCTTTGACCCTTCCGGTCTCACCAGAGACTCCTCTGACCTCCAAGAAGCCCTTCTTGTGTGTCAAGGGGCCCATTCGGCCTGTTCAGAGGTCCTTCCGACCTGGCCAGGGACTGCACTAGCTGCTTTGTCGCCCTGCCGACATGCTCAGGGGCAGGGGCGGCGGATTGCGGGGCGCAGGGTATCCAAAATCCCCCCCCCCCTCAAATGAAAATCATGGGGAGGGGAAGGGTCATGTTGGCCCCAGATTGAGCAGGCTAAAATCTGGGGGGTGGGGGCAAAAAACTACCCTTTGCCCCCCAGGATTTTCGACTGGGGGAATTTTTGGTACCCTGCCCCCGCAATCCGCCGCCCCTGCTCAGGGGCCCCTCCGACCTGTCCAGGGGCCCCTCCAGTCTGGCTAGGAACTCATCCGGCATGTTCAAGGGGCCTTCCGACCGGCCCAGGGACCCTTTCGGTCTAGCCAGGGGCCCCTCTGACTTGCCCAGGAGCCCCTCCGATCGGCCCAGGGACTCTTCTGGTCGGCCTGCGCTGGCTGCTTTGTCGCCCTGCCGACATGCTCAAGGGGCCTTCCGACCTTCCCTGGAGCCCCTCAGTGCTGGCCAGGGGCCGCTTCGGCATGTTCAGGGGGCCCTTCTTACCCGCCCAGGGGTCCTTTCGGTCTGATCAGGGACCCCTCCGATCTGCACAGGGGCCCTTTTAACTTTCCAGGGGCCCTCTGGTCTCCCCAGGGGCCCTTTAACCTTCTAAGGGGCCCTTCCGACCTAGAAAGGGATTGCGCTGGCTGCTTTGTCGCCTTGCGACATGATCCGAGGGCCCTCCGACCTGCCCTGGGGCCCCTCCGTGCTGGCTAGGGGCTCATTCGGCATGTTCAGGGGCCCTTCTGACCCATCTAGGGGCCTTTTGTTCTGGTCAGGGCCCTCTGACCTGCACAGGGGCCCTCTTAACTTCCCAGGGGGCCCTCTGGTCTGTCCAGGGGCCCTCCTACCTGCTCAGGGGCCCTTATGACCTGGCAAAGGACTGTGTTGGCCGATTTGTCGCCCTGTTGACATGCTCAGGGGCCTCTCAACCTGACCAGGGGCCCCTCTGTGCTGGCTAGGGGCCCATTCGACGTGTTCAGGGGGCCCATTCGACGTGCTCAGGGGACCTCTGACCCGCTCAGGGCCCTTTCGGTCTGGCCAGGGGCCCCTCTGACATGCACAGGGCTCTTTTGAACGTCCAAGGGGCCCTCTGGTCTTTCAGAGAGGGCCCTGGTGGCCCTAAAGGGCCTCTAAAGTCCTCTAAACTCTCTAAAGACCACGCTTCGTGTAGTAAAGAGCCTATGATACCGCGCTTCGCGCGGTCTCGTCGGCCCTTTTCGGCGCGCTGCGTGCGCCGAAAAGGGCCCTCGCGCGCCAAAAAGGGCCCTCCTGGCCTCCAGGGGGGGGGGGGGGGGTGGCCGCCCCCGCCGCCCTCCCCTTGGCTACGTGCCTGGCCAGAGACCACAATGTTCAAAGACTTCCCAATCTGTTTGGTCAGACTTAAACAAGGAGGAATACGAAACCCTCCTGCTGAAGGAAGACCTCTTGCAGGGCCAAAGAAGCAATGTGCTCAAAGATCTTCAGGACATCACGGGAAGCTTACCTGGAGCCTCACCAGACCTGCGTGCTGACTACAGAGAAGGTGCACATCTGACCATCACGCTACTCGAAGGGAAGGCAGGTCAGAAAATTTCCTTCTCCAAGCCCGGAGCCTGCCACAAGGCACGGTGGATGGCCAACATATTATACGGTATCAAGATGTTCGTGTTCCGGACACAGCTTCTTCAGCTGGCATTATCACAGCCGAAATGTCCGATAATCTGAGGCGCTTTACCATCTACGCAGCCCTATATTACGCCCGGGAATGGCTGACGTGCACAGTGGCCAAAGATGCAGCGGAAAACGACATCAACCAGTACAGAGATACCGCAGGTACCGCAGTATCGATCCGGATGTTGCCAAGGTGGCAATGGCTGTGATGAGAAGACACAGCTGGTATCTGACAGAGGAATTGGTGCCGATGGCATTGGCCAGCTCCAAAGTTGATAACGAGACCAATCATTGTCTTGCAGACGGCATCTGCAACGCAGAATGTGGAGAGATTATCACTCAGGGGAAGCCGGAGCTCCCGGTCCTACCGTATGATGCAGCTCCAGTTTAGGCACTGAGTCTGGCAACGTACGCACTGAGTATGGCAGGGCCCAGGTCCTCCGCCATGTTCCAAAGTCTCGGAAATCGGCTCGACATTGCTGAAGAAGCTTCTCCCGTGGGATGACGACGCTGACTATTAGCGCTTCTTATCGTTTGTTTGTGATGCTGTCGGTAGTTATCGTGTGTGACCACCGTGCGAGTCACAAACGATACCGCAGAAAGAGGTATCAAGCTCATATCCGACTTCATAGGTCACGTGACGAAGGACGACGAGGAGAGGCAAGATCTCCTTCAGGTGGTGGAAGCCCATCGGAAGCGTTACCCGGACAACCGGAACACAACACTGGCGGAGAACTGAACTGAACGTAATCGTAGTGCTAGTCTACCAATGTGAAGTGTGAACCTATGCATGTACAATATCCGATGTAGAACATCGCTGACCAAAGAACCACAATGCACCAAAACGGCGCTGCGCTTAGACTCGCCTGATCGATGAGTATATTCAGACATGGCTCTGAATATTTTAGCAGTTGGCAACAGTTTTAGTACTTCCAGTTGTGGTTGGAAATATTATTTCAGATGTTCGTTGTTCATGATTTTCCGAGCGATATTGCATTGTGTTTTTGCTGTGTGTGAAACCCAGTCATATATATAAATAATACGACGAAACCTGGACACGTGTATTCAATTTTGCGACAAAAAAAAACGAACTCGAAAGCCAAGTCAAAAGAAGGACGAACTAAAATTTGCTCAAATGTGAGACTGGATTACGAAAACTTGAAATGTCGATCGCTGCAATGAAGGGATAGGGGGAGGGGGAGGGGTGGAAGATATCACTGCGCTTTCTATGGAGTAGTCTAGAAAGTCTTTCTCATGGTACGGTAGTTGAATCTAGCACATTTGTGACGATATTACAAGAAGCAACGACGCTGTAGCGATCCCAGCGTATTGTGACTAACTACAGCGTTGAAGTCTCCATTATACGCTATGGGGAAAATTTAGAGCCATAGCGGCTGACGAAAAAATCAATTTAAGAGGCTGAAACTTTGCGTGCTTTCTATTAGGTCACCTAGCTATGGGAAAAGACCAGGGGAGCAAGACTCCTAAAAACTTCATAAAATTTGGCGGATGCCTAATTATATATATATATATATATATATATATATATAT
>JAXIVJ010005484.1:70000-73688 GCA_036785665.1 Chirona hameri | reverse complement strand
ATTTGCAAGACCATGATGGCTTATAATTCGATTTGGGATATTCATATGGAAGATGTACCATTACATTCGATAAAGAGGACTTTTTAGTAGCGGTAAAATAGATACTTTCCCAGTGAAACTATTTTACCAGAAGCTTTTCATTAGACTTCGAAGAGTGTGTTGCTTGGAGCGATTTTTGTATCTTATTCAGAAATCTCCAGAAATCTCTTCTATTCTCTTTTCTGCTTAAATTACGGCTATATTCTGCAACGTATATTTACGCCGTTGTCGTAACGCGGTATAAGGTTGACGAAACGTTATGGATAGTTTAATTTGGAACAATATTTGCCTGCTTTTTACCCATGGTATTTGCTTTATGAAAGTGAAAAAAACAAGACCACCATTACACAGATTAGTCTACTCTTGATTGAAGCTGTTTAGCATTTCACATGCTATCACCGTGGAATATCTTCTGTGAAGCTCGGAAGATGCTGTTCCGCAGTACAGTTATGCTGTGCGGTGCAGGCTATACAGTCTAGGGCAGTGGTTCCCAACCTTTGTCGGTCGATTCCTTCAGTATCACGAGCTGATGCCCCCACCCCCCCGTCCTAGTTCTATCTTTGCATCCGCTTAAAATGCTGTCTGAACATACACAATTTGCAGGGTAACCACGTACTCCAGTGTATTTTGAATGACATATCAAGAGTTACAAGCACCGTTCATAGTCACATTGCCCTTGTGCTATCAATGCGAGGGCTGTGTCTGCTTCTTCACCGCAGTTTTTCGATTCTCGGATCAGTTTTTGACACCGCATACCAGAGGTCAGCCTCGACGTATTTGAGTTTGTTTATATTTTGCGTTGTCACAAGTGCTGCTGAGAACACCTGCTCGCAAAGAAATGTTGAGGACAATGGAATGAGTTGTCGCAGTGCGTTTTCTGAGATTTTCGGGTACATGAGTCGCATCTTTTCCCAAAATCTTCCTTATCCAGCACCCGGAATTCATCCTTGGCCTCGGAGCTGCATGTCATGTCCACTGGCCGATCCAGCTTCTCTACGTGTGTGTGTGTGTGGGGGGGGGGGGGCATCTTTTTGTGGCAAAAAAATAGTACCCCCCATTTTTTTTCGCCGCGGATCTGGGCCGGTCACCTTATTCTATGTATTCGCGCTTAATAAATTTACTTTTCAAAATCACATAACATGACTTGATGGATGTTTCCGGATAAAAAAAAACAGTTTGTTTTATTTTTAGGGGTCTAAAACCCAAAATGTCGAAAATCTGAGACAAATGTGTTGACGAGAATGTAATTTTCTTTCTTTTGGCGTTTGGTATTTGCAATTTAATACAAAACTCTATTTTCTACGGTTTTTCAAACATGTATCGTTTTTCCACCAAAATGGCATGACATGACGTTATTAAAACGTCATTATCCTCCCAAACACTCTATAAATTTAATATAAAATTGGCGAGAACACGTGTAAAATTGATGCAGCATAAGTTTATGAAAGTTTCACATTGATAGCTATCAGAGTTTTCAAGTTATTGAGAAAATACGGGGGGGACAGATTCTACCCCCTCCCCCCCCCTTCCCCAGCGGGTCGCGGGTTAAGTGTCACCGGAGCTGCTTGAATTTCATCAGAATTTCATACGAATTGTAAGTACTTATGCCCTCATGACATCTTGTAAGTTTCAAACTTATCGGTGACAAACTCTGGCTTTGGAACAACTGCAAACATTTTTGGAGGTTCACTTAACCTGGTCTGGTGACCTGACCTGAGATGACCCCAGGATAATTTTGTTTAAAGTGTGCGCAATTGATGTCCTAACAGGTGTAACAAAACCCGGAGGAGTTGTGGGGCTGACACTTCTAAGTACCCTTCTAAGATATTTATGACCTTGGGTCAGTTCAAGGTCATCCGAGGTCACGAGGTCAAACTGCAGATTACGGGCATTAGGCGTTGTAACACATGTTTATGTTTTTTTTTCGTCTAGAACGCTAAAAATGACCTTAGAACATTGTTTGTTCCATATAAATAAAAGTGAAAAGCAAAAACGGAAATGCATTTTTTACGGAAAGTAATGCTGTGAGAGGTGGTCGATTTTTGTCATTTAAAAGTCATAAGTCAATCATTTTTGAAGATATCTACTTCAAATGTGGTACACATTTTCACCGTACACGGCTCGATCACATATATTCAGGTTTTTGGATAATTCTTATTTTTTCAACATTTTGTAAACAAAAAAATTATTTGGATTTCTCGAAATTTTGAATTTAAAAAAACTGAAAAATCCGAGACCACAATTTGATAGCCCGGTCAGTTGTCAGTAATTTGATTTAAGACAATTGAGTTTATCTTAAACATTGTATCTTTAACAGCGTTTCCCGAAAACCATTATTTTTCAACAAAAACCGAAGAACATGACGCCCCTCTGACGTCCTTTTACGGCTGACCTATCATAACCTCATGTTTTTCCTTTATCAAACATGTGTAAAGTTAATGTGAAAGAAGAAACTGCAAGTTTGGTGACGATACTGGTGTTGGTTGAGGAGTTATTGCAAAATAACGGGAGGTGGTGGGGAGGGGGGGAATAGCCCGGTCCCAGTAAGTCGCGGGTTAAGTTCTCGATTAGCACAGCAGTGCACTCTTCTACATTGCGCTGCACATTGCGTAAGCCTTGATCAATATAACGTAAACATGAAGGAAGGCAACAGCATGTGCTCAAAGCAAGATACACTTTATTGTGTAGGCGGTGTTTACCACTTTCTTTTCTGCAACATTTATAATCGTTCTCGTTCTGAACGTTCTCCATTTTCCTGGAGCGCTTCTTGGTTTCTTGGCTGCTGTGCTGCTTCCTGAAAAACCTTTTGTTAAGAGACAAACCGTCCTGGCGTTTCGCTCCACAGACTCTCGCCACGGCTTCTGTGGTGAGTTTCACTGCTCTTTTGGTAGACTGAGTGTGAGATGGTATTCCCGTTTCCAGACGCTCCTCCCTTAATCTCGCCAGTTCTGCGTCTTGCATGCCTTTGGTGAAGGCCTTTGGTTCTCTGATGTGCGCCGAACAGACTGGATGAGCGCCACTGCTTCTGTTCGAGCTCCGGTTGGGCCATGAACGTGTTGCGCTTGGTATTTTTCAGGACGAAATCCAGGGTTTCCCCCTTGGAGGTATCTTTTTGCCGGTGAACAGACTCGCAGATGTGGTCAGGCTCTGGCTTTGGAACAACTGCAAACATTTTTGTATGTAAACATTTTGTATGAAAATCTATGTATGTACGGCATCTGGCTTCTGCTTTATGTGCATCACGACAGGCACGGCGGTAGCACATTCTTCGGGTGGCACACCCGGAGAATGTACTGCTAGCGATGCTAGGCGACCCAGACGCTGCAGTTCGAGCAGAAGCAGTGGAGCTCATCCAGTCTGTTCGGCACACCCCAGATAAGGCCGACGGCAGCGGCAGTGGGCAGGTTCGGCTGTTTCGGGCACCAGTGATTAGCACAGAGGCACTGACATACACAGGGTTGGTGACGTCTGGTCCCTTGTAGAACAAGGAACTGATGTCGGACCGCCCTTCACCAATGGCCTGCAAGATGCAGAACTGGCCAGATTAAGGGCGTCTGGAAACAGGCATACCATCGCACTCTCAGTCTACCGAAAGAGCAGTGAAGATCACCACAGAAGCCACAGAAGGCTTCTTTGGTGATCTTCACGG
>JAXIVJ010005484.1:30000-65000 GCA_036785665.1 Chirona hameri | reverse complement strand
CGAGTGATTGCCGAAAGTGACTAGCTCCTTGACAGCTCCTGTGATTGAACGTTCAGTTCCGTCTACAAATATAATTGTATCGTCGGCGTATTGACTTATTCTTATTTCTTGATTCTGATTTATTTGTATTCCAGTCAATTGATTAGACTTCGCAACTTGTTCAGCTAATACAGCAACTGCTATGTTGAATAGATATCCTGAGGCTGGGTCTCCCTGCCTTATGCCACGTTCTAGCTGTATTTTTTTGCCGAGATATCCGTTTAGTAGAATACGTGATTGATTTTTAGTATTTAAAAAATTTTGGTCTATTAATGCTCTCAGTTTTGGGCCAAAGTTAAGCTCGCTAATGACTAATCTAAAAATAATCCCAATCGACTGACTCGAAAGCCGCTTCAAAATCAGCGGCTATTATCATCCCTGGCTTTTTATTGTTATTGGTCCAGTTAATTATATCAAGCACAAGCCTTGTATTTTCTCAAATATACCGGCCGGAAGTGTAGGCTGTTTGCGCTGGGCTAATTAACTTTGGCATTACCTTTTTAAGTCTCATGGCGATTGCGGTTGATATAATCTTATAGTCTGAATTTAACAATGTTATTGGTCTCCATCCCTTATAAGTATGAAGTGATTTCCCTTTCTTATGGATAAGTGTAATGATGCCCTCACGGTGAGAAGGAAGCTCGTAACCTTCAGTCGACGAGGTTCCAACTGCCCGGTACAGAAATGGGCCTATTTCCGACCAAAAACAACGGAAGAATTCGACAGGGAAGCCATTTGAACCGGGAGTCTTGCCTTTCTTCATAGAGTTTAATGCACTAGTTAATTCCAACATTGTTATATCCGCGTCGAGTTCCGTCCTATTGTTTGAATCTAGCCTATTTGTTATATGATTCGCTATGAATGAAGGATCTGGCGTATTGCTATCCCTGGAATTATATTTATTTTTCAAAATATTCTAGAAGTTTTCAATTATTACATCCGCCTTTGAAATGATGTCATTCCCGTCATTGATATATTGAATGCATTTCTCGTTATAGTTTCTTTTCTCTAAAGATAAAAAATACTTTGAATTTTTCTCCCCATGCTCATGCCAGGCCACCCGCGACCGAACAATCAGTCCGTCAATAATTGGACGTCTTAGCTCTTCAAGTTTGGTTTTGATTATGTTTAGCTGAGTAGCATCACTTTGAAGGCCTGATGATGTAAATTTGTTTTCTGCTTCAGTAATTTCGGCCATTAACTTCGCTTCTGTTGTCCTTACGCGTTTTGCTTTTTGTTTAGAAAACTTAACTGTATCTCCCCTAATCATCATAATCAAAGTTTCATAGAAAAGGCAGTCGTTTATTGTTAGTTGTATGGATTTATAATACTTATCATCATTATACACTACGTTATCATATACAGGGACCGCGTATTGTCGGACTGTTTCGCCGATGCAAGATTTTACCGTTTTAATATAATCTTCGTCTGTTAAATGTGAAATATTAAATTTCTAGATACCATTTCCTCTTTGATTTTTACTTTGTATTGATAAGGTTATTATGTTATGGTCTGTACGATATCCTGGCAACATTTCGACATCTGACACATAATTCAAAAGGTCATCGCTAACAAAGAACATGTCTAGACGTCCACGCTTTAAAGGATTTATCCGCGACCACGTGTAACTACGGTCCATGGGATGCAACTGACGCCATGCATCAATTAAGTTGTACTTATATGATAGCTCTAGAAAATTTTGTTTTGCATGTGTATTATTTTCCCCGACATAATTAAACGAGTCTGCAACCGGATCTATCACAAAGTTTAAGTCTCCTGCGACGATTATGTAATCGACGTTGAATTGTTCTAATCTTTGATTCAACTCTCTGTAAAAGGATGGGCGATCTTCGTTCGGTCCATAAATATTTACGAAAACATAAGATTCAGTGTTAATTTTACACGTAACTATGACGTAGTTGCCACAATCTGATCTGATATCTGTCATTACGGTGCATTGTAAGTTACTACTAAATAAAATACTTGTCCCTCGGCTTCTCGATGAGAAACATGAGTGATAAGCTTTACCTCGCCATAAGCTGTCAAAGTACGGTATTGTCTTTGTTGTCAAATGTGTATCCTGTAGGAATATAATATTGAAGTTTTTGTTTCGAATGTAATGCATTACATCTCGTCGTTTTCTCTGATCGCCAAGGCCCCGGCAGTTCATAGACATAATTTGTATTTTATCCATTATTAATTAGTAATTAGTAAGTGCTTTAGACAATTGAACACTGTCCGGCAGAGCTGGAGGGACAAAGGCACGATGCAATATAATGATATTATGAAATTGTTGACCACGCCTGGCACGGCCCGTGCTGCCCCCGAACATGTGTGGTCAAGCTGAGTGAAGCTGTTGTGTTTGTGTGTGCGCCTGTACGTGTGCGTGAGTGTTTGTGTGAGTGTGTGTGGGAGTGTTTGACACTCAAATCGAACCCGGTTGGCTTTACATCGCGAAGGTACAGTTACTGCCTTACTCAAACACGTGACCATCGGCCAGGGAGCGCCCTGCCCAGGAGCGCCAAAAAGCAATACCACAATACTGAATGAATCCATGCATCGAATACCCCTCACTAACCGTACAAAAACCGAGCCATGGCCGGATCCGATCCGCACCGCCAACCGCCGGAGACGCCGCCACGGGCGACGGACGCCAGGCTGCGCCGCCGCACGAGACCACCGGAGCAGTTAACGCACACCGACGCAGCCGGCCGTCGCCACCCGACGCAGACGCCCCGGCGATAGCCAGCACACCTGACACGGACCCGGCCACACTCGGCTCCTGGAAAGCACGCAAGATCAGACACCATCGCCACGTCCATAACGTCTTGAAACGAATCAGCTTATAAAGACGGCACGAAACAGTAATAAACAACATCACCTTAGAGTTAATGGATCAGTGATCCGTAATACATTATCGAAAACGAGTCTCTATACGAACAGTGACGCTTTGACCTGCGATAGTTATGACCGAAGCCAAGTTCTGCACACTGCTTGGTCCTAATACATATTATGAATGTCTGTTCGCTCTCGTAACACTAAATACAGCTCTTCTTAAGCGTCTGAAACAAAAATCATCACGATCAGTCATACTGGGTCGCGTCACTTATCGTCACTCAGGGAGCACCAGAAGTCGTCCGGTCCCGAGTTGCTCCAGCCCTCGCAGTAGCCCGTTCCGTACGCTCAACGACTGAGTCCGGTAGCGCCAACAGGCGGCCCGGTCGCCGCAGCAGCAGAAGGCCCCGCAGCGGCGCCAACAGGCGACCCGGCAGCCGCGCCAGCGGGGGGCTCAGCAGCCGCGGCATTAGGTGGTCCAGCAGCCGCGGCATCAGGGAGCACTGCAGCGAGCTCGGCAGCATCGCCAGCAGGGGACCCAGCAGCCGCGCCGCCCCGCGGCGGCCCGGCAGCCGCAGGCAGCGGCGGCGCCGCCGACACGGAGGCCGCCGGCCCAGCCGCCCCGGCGGCCGACGGCGCGGCGGCGGCGGCGGCGACGACAGGCGAATCCACGCCGCCATGACTCGCCGAAACACCGGCCCGCCGTCCAACGCGGCCGGGCGGCGCCCCGCCCGCCGGCGCCGGCGGGCGGCCCGGCGCCGGACAAGGGGGCGCCGAGCCGACGCCACTGAGGATCCGCCGCAACGCAGCCACATCCGGAATTCGGATGTTGGGACCGCCCCTGACAGTGCGGCAGAACACAACTTCCCGGCGGCTGAAGACTGACGCCACCTTGGATCCGCCGCTCGTCCTACGCGCCTGGAGCAGCTGTGTATACAGCCACTGGTTGAAAGCTGTCAGAGACTCAGACAGGTACAGCGCTGACAACTGACGGTCGCGATGTGAACCTGGCCCGGCCTCCGCACCGGACCTCAGCAGATCGAACCGCGCTTCGTATATCCGATCTCTCACACTACGCTTGACAAACTTGCATATCACCTTGTTATCGCTCTGAAGGCGATGTGCGGCCTGAATGTCCGATGTGGTCAAGCTCAGTCCAGCAATTCTCTTGTTGAGAATCTGAGTGACCTTCTCTTCTATGTCTTCGTTGACCGACCTACGACCAAAGTCGTCGCATGTGATGATTAGCGAAGACAGACGCCTGTTGAGCTCCGTACTCTCTACTTGCGTTTGGAGCTCTATGTTGACCTTCGTCTGGTGGACTAGTTGCTCAATCAGGCGCTTAATCTCGCTATCTCTTTCCATCGTCTCCGATTCCAGCGCGTTCAGTCGTCTGTCCATACTCTCAAGCTTCGCTTCGAAAGCAGTGATAACCGACGCGATGCCGCTGTCAATCAGCTGCCGGATCGCGGTCAGTGCACCTGCACTCAGCTCCACCCCTGGCGGCTCGGCCGGCTCGGCGACCGGCCTCTTAGCCACGGGCAGCGCGGCGTCCCGCGGTGATGTGGAGCCGCGCTCAGGCGCCGGTCTTTTCGGCTTACGGCTCTCGTTTCTTCCCACCATCTCCGACACCGAGACGCGCCGCTCACGATGAACCGACGCGGCGCCGACGCACTCCGTCTCAGACGCCGCACAGTCTGTAAACACCGACTCGTCACCGCTCTCGTCTGATGCCATCCGCTGCGACACAGACGCCCTCTCCGTTCACTGCACCACCAGTCACCGGTCACTCGCTAGCCTTCACGGACAGTCACTGATCTCACTCTGATCTCTGCATGGAAACTCTCAACAGCATGTAACCATGTTGGTTCTGGCCTCCCGGGCGCACGCGCCAGCGTTCACTCAGCGCACATGCCCGGAGCTCGCGGCGCGCGATCCGACCCCGACCAAGGTCACGCGCCAACTGAAAAAATATAGATATAGATATAGAAATATAGAAAAATAAAGATATTGCTTTTTCATTTGGTTTGGGCATTTTCCACATGTGGTTTTTTAATATCTCTTCCTGTTTTTTGAAAATGTTTGAAAACGTTGATTTTGAGGGCATTCTTTCACAAATATTTGTTTTGAATTTTTGGGTTCAAAATCATAATGTTAAAAAATCTGAGACAGCCATGTTGTAGTTCTTGCCATTTTGTATCTTTTGGCGTTTTGTTATTGTATTTTGCTTCAAATATGGCATTTGTAAGGCCTGCTAATGTTTAGCTGATTTTTATTTAAAACTCGTGTGTAGTGACGTCACTAAATTCGCTATATTTCTTTGAGAAAAAAATATCGACGAAATTTCTTGATTTTTGCACAGAGGATGTATGATTGATGTAGGAGAAGGTACCGGAAGTCTAACCCTCGCCCTAAGGGAGCTTTTTTCACCTTCGCCCTACACAGGCCTGACAGGCCTGTTAACCTCCAAACGAAGCAACTTAGAGCAATGCAGTAAGAACCAGCATGTTGCCTGTCATGAGAGGAATCTAACAGTATGCGATTTGTAGGTTTTAGGTCAACGGGTCACCTTCCAGGCCAAGTGAATGACTTCGGATTTACCACGTCCAGAACAGCGATTTTGCTCTTCAGAAAACCTCAAAATTATAAATTGATAAATGTAAATAAAAAGGCATGTTGCTAGACTAGTTTTGGCTCAGAAATACCGAAAAGTTAATTATTTGTTCGTATCTTGTCACAAAGGTCATCAAAAGGTATTTTTAAAACTAACGTCATCTGTTTCTTACACTTAGGGAGCCATCACTCAGTCAAAAATGAAGATATTGCTTTGAAATTTGGTATTGGTATTGTCCATACATAAATATCTCACAGTTATTTCGGTTTTTCTAATATCTTCGAAAATGTTGCTTTTGTGGGGATTAAAAAAAAACATTTGTTTTCTTTTTTATGGGTCAAAAACCCAAAATTTTACAAATCCGAGACTCCCATTTCAATGAAAATG
The DNA here is from genome assembly GCA_036785665.1 of Chirona hameri. Taxonomy (NCBI): domain Eukaryota; kingdom Metazoa; phylum Arthropoda; class Thecostraca; order Balanomorpha; family Balanidae; genus Chirona; species Chirona hameri. Next base: position 59,125 of record JAXIVJ010005484.1, on the reverse strand, counting down.
CCACTTTGTATCTTCGGTATATTGCGTTGGCAATTTTCTTTAAAACTCTGTTTTCTACGATTTTTCTAATATTTCTCTTTTTTTACCAACATGACGTCATCAAAACATGATTACCTCCCAAACTACTTAACCAATTTCAAATACATTTTTACAGCATACGTATAATTGTTTTAAACTCAGCTACCATTTTTTTTAACCAGATGTAATAGAATGCATGTGTAAAAAGTTATTTAAGAAAAACCTCAGGTGGGTTGGGGGCTGTCAGGCCCCCTCCCCGTAGGGCGAAGGTTAACGTCAATTATTAGTTTCACGATAATTGGTTTCATTTCATTATTAGTCGGTATTAGTTTTTCAGCTATTGCTAAAGTTTGTCAAGAGGAAGGGAGCGAAAAACTCCCCCCCCCAGCCAATGGTGAGTTAAAGAAGTATTGTATTGATTTTCTACATCGAGTGCGCTGTTTACTTCATCCAGTCGCTGCTTACAAAAGATCCTCATCGAAATACATGCATTGTGCTCAGAGAAATCTCCTATTTAAATGAGAAATTAACATATGTTTATCATATCTCTTACCCTTGATGTGCTTGAATGCAGTTCTTGCTTTGGAAATCTCGGCAGAAATGCCACCCGATAGTTTCTTATGGATGTTTGTTTAATGACACCTTCCTCGAAAGCAGTTCTTCTGTTCTGAAAATGTTTTCTGTTGACAGATGTTGACTGGGCGTGTAGTTCTTCCGGTTCTGCTGATCATTGCCTTTGTGTACACGAGCCTGGGCCAAGTCGCGCCTCCGCAGCCCCTTCAGAAGAGAACCGGCACGCATTTCTGTGGAAAAGACCTGACAGACATCCTCGAAATGGTGTGTCGGTGGAACACTGGAAAACGCTCAGTGACAGGTAATCATGCAACATAATCGGATCGATAATTGCAGCTTCATGATAAAGGAGGCCTTATTTTATGGATGATTGTCAAGGTCTTGTCCTAATAATTTGTAAAACATGCTTATCTACAGCATTAAAGGGAAACTTGAAGACAGTGACCTTTGTCGATATGGTATTTAGTTAAAGCAAAATTGAAAAACACGTAGGGAATTTAAATTAACGATCAAGTAACCATTACGATTTGAGAAGTTTATTGCCAGATAAACGCACTAAATAACTCACTTCTATGACATTATTTAGTCCAGATTTCCCTCGAATTCCGATTAAAGCAGTCATGGAAACGTCTGTTTTGGGAAAGTGGATTGGATTCTGTAAGCGGATGGTAGAAACAGGACTGCCGGAGGAAATCGGATTACCCTGCCTATCTATTCCTCTCGTTCAACAATGATTTAGATGGAAAATATAGCGTACAGCCATGAAACTTGCACATAACAACTTTCGCGATGGAAAGAGCATCCTGTACAAAATTGGCTCCCCTATCTTGGATACAATCGCCACAATTTAGCAGTAAGTATGTGTCGTGTTTCGCCCCGTCGCCGCTAGGTGGCTAGAGCCGAGCGGAGCCGGCCGTGACTGCGACCGGACGCGGTGGCGGCTGTAATCCGATCTCCGACCAAAATAAGGGTCTGGAGTCTAGAATGTAATCCGGATTTTCCCTCGTACTGTCATGGAAACGCCCACTGTAATCCGGATTTCCAGCACTTTAAAGATATTTTACTTTGTTTTTTCCCTAGTGTTTCATTCACACATGCCTCAACAGCGTTCAGACCAAAAAAACACACGATGATATCCGGTTAAATTGAATGTAGCAATGCACAACTACTCATATTTCGGTAGGTACTTATCTGCCTTTCAAATTTGATGCAGCGTAGGTGGTCTGAGCTGGGTTCGCTTGATCGTTTCCATAAGGATTCGTGATTGAACAGTTCATTTAATTTATATATTTTAACGAGCTTCTTTAGAAAACAGTCCATCGCCCACACGATGCTGCTTATCATGACCTTAAATGCAACGTTGACAACTAACCTGTTTTGGTGTATTGAAAACGCACTTAAAAAAACTGTCATCAATGCGACTTCAGCTACATGGTTAATGTATATTTAAATCTTTCCATAGCTATTAGGTGTCAATACTGGCTCACTTGGGTGACGAAGACATTCTCGTCTGAGCAAAGGAAATAATATATATGTATTACACACATTTTCTTAAGAAATTGAAATACAACGATACTGCGATCGAAGTAGAAAGTTATGTGTCTGCCTATTTGAGTGATGCAAGTAAAGTTCTACGCATTTTCTCCTCACAGCAGATATTTCAGCACTGATTTGTGATTTATTTCTCCTCAGGACACTTGGCCAAGGAACCTATGTCAGAGTTTTCGAGTGAGCTCACCCTCTCATCCCTCTTCACTCCTCTCTACCAGGAGCGGCTCCTCTCGTCAGGACTGAGGAGGAAACGCGGCATTGTGGAGGAGTGTTGCCTTCGGCCGTGCACTCTGGGCACGCTGCGACAGTACTGTAATTAGGAGAAACGATACCAACCAGAGGAGTGTTGCCTTCAGCCGTGCACTCTGGGCACGCTGCGACAGTACTGTAATTAGGAGAAACGATACCAAACAGAGGAGTGCTGCCTTCGGCGGTGCACTCTGGGCACGCTGCAACAGTACTGTAATTAGGAGAAGCGATACCAACCAGAGGAGTGTTGCCTTCAGCCGTGCACTCTGGGCACGCTGCGACAGTACTGTAATTAGGAGAAACGATACCAACCAGAGGAGTGCTGCCTTCGGCGGTACACTCTGGGCACGCTGCGACAGTCGACAGTCATCCATAGGTATTATTGACAGTGTTTTGTGTTGCCGTGCGGTCGCGAAGCGCACGTGAGGTAGTCAGTCAACTATGGGGGAAAATGTACATGTGAACGGCCCGACCCGACGATAATCATACATTTGCAGATGCTTATTGTATCACATAGTCGGTAGAACCAATACCGATAGTATTATAAATACATTAGGGTATTGGTTGCCTTGCCTTTTTTAACTCAAATCAAAGTTCATGAGAGCTATTCTGCATTTTGAATTTAGATTCGCCCCCTTGGTTCCCGACCTAAATGTATGGACTTACTGGTATTGTACATTCATGTGTGATAGTATATGGGTGATGTGTGATAGTTGTGTGATATGCGTGATGTGTGACGCATGATGTGATAGGTATTGTGATAGTACATGTGAAGGTAACTCCGCCATCAATTGATATTGTCCTGTTGGCGATCAGTAGAAAATGCATGGTAAAGTAGACAAACATTTAACAGCACATGTCTGCTCATCTCCATCGCGGGCCCGAACTATCGCGAGCTGGTGTTGATGTCATCATGCTTATTTTTGTTTTTACTTGGCATTAAAAACATTCCCGCAGACCGCATTCATTCTTGAGTTCCAGGGCCTGTGCTGTCATTCGAGATGACTATTCAAAAACGTATTGTTTTTTGTCTATATCTTGGTGCCCACCAAACTAAAAGTGAATGAATGAATGGCCTTTCCATGAATGTTATTGATAGCTAGGAAAATACTATAAAAAAAAAATGGAAAGCTATTGAAAAATACAATGACACTTAGTGTCCTCAAATTTTAGCTCAGGTCAATAGTTTAGGCTCTAGAGGTCACCAAAGGTCACGATGGCATTTTCTTCCAAAAAGTTTTCCGTGAATTACTTTGTATCCGTTGAACATAGGTCAATAATTTTAACACCGTCGTGTTTGTCTCGTCAATATGCTTCGGGAACATTGATGGTAAACTTGTTAGATCAACATTCAAATTTGACATCAGGTCAAGGTCATTTGGTGACTCAGGTTGATGTAGATCATGATGCATATGGGGCGATGCATCTTGACGAGACAAACACAGTGGTAGCATTTGCACGTCTTTATATGTATTATATAAATAGTTATTGGTAAAAAAGTGTTGGTGACCTAAGATGACCTCAGCTGACCTTGCAGAAATCACTGAGCAACAAATGCACCTGGGTTATCAAGAATGAGCTAAAACAACATGATTCTGAAAGAATTTACATGATCTAATCATATTCTCTGAATAGGAAGCATATTTACCCATTAAATTATAGCGGGAGGTTACGAAATTGACCTTACCTGCACCGATACGATCACCAATATACAAAATCCTAGTTCAAAATTGTAGGTAATTATGGCCTTATGAAATCCTGTAAGTTTCAAATATATCGGACAAACACGGTGTCTTTGGCACGACCACAGAAACTGTTCGAGGTAAGGTCACTTAACCTGACCTGGCCTGAGATGACCTGAGGTCAAAATTTTCACACAATGTGAGTAATTGATCCCCGAATAGCTCTTCCACATTTGGCTCAGGTTGATGTAGATCATGATGCATATGGGGCGATGCATCTTGACGAGACAAACACAGTGGTAGCATTTGCACGTCTTTATATGTATTATATAAATAGTTATTGGTAAAAAAGTGTTGGTGACCTAAGATGACCTCAGCTGACCTTGCAGAAATCACTGAGCAACAAATGCACCTGGGTTATCAAGAATGAGCTAAAACAACATGATTCTGAAAGAATTTACATGATCTAATCATATTCTCTGAATAGGAAGCATATTTACCCATTAAATTATAGCGGGAGGTTACGAAATTGACCTTACCTGCACCGATACGATCACCAATATACAAAATCCTAGTTCAAAATTGTAGGTAATTATGGCCTTATGAAATCCTGTAAGTTTCAAATATATCGGACAAACACGGTGTCTTTGGCACGACCACAGAAACTGTTCGAGGTAAGGTCACTTAACCTGACCTGGCCTGAGATGACCTGAGGTCAAAATTTTCACACAATGTGAGTAATTGATCCCCGAATAGCTCTTCCACATTTGGCGGTGCTGCGCACCGCTGTTTTCCCGCATTGTTTCTGAAAAACCTCAGAGGGGGGGGGGGTCAAATGCAACCACATTGCTCCCGCCCCTCCCCCCCTGAAGCCTGAGTATTGAAGGCGTCGACATAACAATACCATACCTCTGAACATTTTCGTTTCCCCTGGCCGTTGCCTTCCTGGATTTATTTTTTGCAACGCTTTGGGTACCTTTCGCCCTGGTTCGCTCATTTTTAAATAGTTTTCAGGTTGGCTTATCCTGTCGAACATTAATGGTATGCGTCACAGCATATTGTTTACTCTTGCACTGTATTCCATTATGTCACAATGCCTTACAATTCAATCAAAACAATCGGCAATGACACTCAATGCGATCGAACTCATAAGAATCTGGAAAGCATCATAAAGTGCTTACACTTATTCAGCACTTTTTATTCAGCACATAAGCTCAAGTATTTTTAATGAAATACTGCCAAGTTTGTTTCAGTGACGAATAATTCTTCCTCGAATATCAGCAGCAATTTCATGCAAATGACAGGCTCCGGTGAACTGAAACTTTTGGATGTTTAAAAACATAATAGCTCGTTGCCGCACTGGGAATCGAACCCGATACTCGCGGTTACAGCCCTTCTTGGAGCGGCAATCCCGAATGGGAATGGGAATGGGACGGGAATGGATGGGAATGGGGTACTTTTTTGGAGAATGAACGGTTTGGAACGGGTTACGGGAGACTATATAATTTTGTCGCGAACCCCCCACCCCAAAAAATCAATAAATAAGAAAACCTGAATAAGAAAACACTAATGTGCAACTATCACACAACACATTCTTAGCATAAACACACTTAGCTTAGACATGCCAAGGTTCCAGAAATGTGAGCTGGGAACCAGATGCACTATCCCTACCAGCAATTGCGTGTGGAATCCATACGCAGAATCCACCTTACAGTCAGAAATAAACATTTTTCCGTTTTAAGTCCATACATGTTTAACCTGTTTGCATAGGCGTAACCACCTTCCCAAAGTAGGTGGGGACGGAGACACTTTGAAGTCGATTCTTTCCATGCAACACCCATAGGCGTAATGTTAAAATCCAAAAATGTACTGGGAACTGATCCCCAGGTACCCCAGTGGTGATTACGCGCCTGGCTGTTTGTCTGCATAAATCACTTAAAATGAACAATAGTATACTTCAGACAAATATAAACCAATAAGACAGAATAGCGATAGACTGGTAAAAATTTCTAGAATCTGTTATGAAAGAATATCAATAAGGTATCAACTTATGAGCACTTGCAATTTGCACTCATCATTTCACAGTTGCAGAAGAGCTACATCTGACAGAACATGAATAAGCATGAATAATGAATAATAAGCATGAATAAACACATACATTATTCTTGCTCTTACGAAGTGAGTGAATCTCAGGTAAATTGTTCAGAAGCGGCACTCATATGAAAAGCTAGAAAGTAGGAATACTTCCGTAGAGGCCTAAAACACATTTCAGCACTTGCAACCCTTGGAGATTGATGCAAATCAAACAGCAACAACCAAAAGGTTGAAAATTACCAATTTAAGGAGTTCATCACATAAGAAACTGTATCAGTGGCTGTCCAAGAAAGAAAGGTTCTAAATGGCCGGATGGCCGCGCATGTCTTGTCTTCATATTTGTAAGTGAAGTAAAGGTAGAATAACACAATACACGTCTGTTCAAACGAGAACACCCAGCTTGTACGTACCCTAACCTCAAACAAACCATTAATATCATCATATTTTGTCAAACCCCAACAGGCAACACCACAACAATGTCGCGACCTTCGCTTTGGCCTTGGTTGCGTACATGCCGTTGTCATCCCAATGCCTATAAGCCGTTGCAAATTAGGCGCTGATGACGTCACCGGGGGACAACCTTTTGGATCCCCTACAGGTTATTTTTCATAAATATGAGAGTTTATACTGTCAAACATAAATTATTTATAATGTACTTTACATGTATGCACTTGCGAAGTAGTGTTTCATATGGATAGTTGCATAGTAGTGCTTGCTATGACGGATATAAATGTACCCTCGGTGACGTCACTTGACGCAATTGTACAATAGGACGGTTCTACCGGCCTTGGTTCTACCTAGTATTCTATGGCCTTGTGTCGCGTCGCAAATAGCGCGGTTGGTTCCCTTTAAGTCCGCCCAATCCTGTCAGCCATTTGGGAGAATTTAGAATACCTAGCGGTGACTACAGGCTAAGATAGTTTTGTTAATGTTTATTTTACTTCATTGTAAAAGGGAAATGTAAATATACCTTCTGAATAAACAAATTAAAAATTGTAACTAACACTGAACACCACTAAATACGTTCACAATTTACTTGAAAACTAACACTTGTTGTGTTGTACTTAACAAATTCCACGCTTTGAATGTCTGCACCCGCAGATCCAGGATTTCGGTCAGGGGGGGGGGGAGGGAGGAGACGCACCATACAAAAAGTTGCGCCCTACGGGCGTGTTTGTATAGCGCGACATGGGCCCGATCCGGGCTCAGGATGGGGGAGGGGGATGCCTAGCGCTTCCCCCCTCCCTGGAACTGCGCCTGGTCTAGTAGGGTGAACTGAAAGATTGGACTTTTCATATAACCCTAGTGTGTTGTTCTTAACACATTCCATGCTTTCACAATTTACTTGAAAACAAATTACACACTTAAACAACTGGATCTGGTAGGGTAAACTGACATTACCCCGGATATCTTGATTCAAGACTGCACACTGTTCTTAAAACTGATTCAACACTGAACACTGTTCTTGTGTCGCGTCGCAAATACACTGAACACTGTTCTTGTGCCTTGTGTCGCGTCGCAAATAGCGCGGTTGGTTCCCTTTAAGTCCGCCCAATCCTGTCAGCCATTTGGGAGAATTTAGAATACCTAGCGGTGACTACAGGCTAAGATAGTTTTGTTAATGTTTATTTTACTTCATTGTAAAAGGGAAATGTAAATATACCTTCTGAATAAACAAATTAAAAATTGTAACTAACACTGAACACCACTAAATACGTTCACAATTTACTTGAAAACTAACACTTGTTGTGTTGTACTTAACAAATTCCACGCTTTGAATGTCTGCGCCCGCAGATCCAGGATTTCGGTCAGGGGGGGGGGGGGGGGGGGGAGGGAGGAGACGCACCATACAAAAAGTTGCGCCCTACGGGCGTGTTTGTATAGCGCGACATGGGCCCGATCCGGGCTCAGGATGGGGGAGGGGGATGCCTAGCGCTTCCCCCCTCCCTGGAACTGCGCCTGGTCTAGTAGGGTGAACTGAAAGATTGGACTTTTCATATAACCCTAGTGTGTTGTTCTTAACACATTCCATGCTTTCACAATTTACTTGAAAACAAATTACACACTTAAACAACTGGATCTGGTAGGGTAAACTGACATTACCCCGGATATCTTGATTCAAGACTGCACACTGTTCTTAAAACTGATTCAACACTGAACACTGTTCTTAAAAGTGATTCAACAATGAACGCTGTTCTTAAAACTAACACTAAACACCACTGAATACTTTCACAATTTACTTGAAAACTAACACTGCTTGTGAACTGTTCTTAACAAATTCCACGCTTTGAATGTCTGGTATAGGGTAAACTAAAAGATTGTGCTTTTCATACAACGGTGTGCGCCCTATCGTCCCCCCCCCCTGGATGGTCTGGTAGGGTAAACTGACAGATTGGACTTTTCATACAACCCTAGTGTGTTGTTCTTAACACATTCCATGCTTTATCGATTTAATTGAAAAACAAATTCCATACTTAAACAAATGGATCTGGTAGGGTAATCTGGCATTACCCAGGACATCTTAACCCGCGCGGCGCTGGGGTCTCCAGCCGAACGCGCGGCGCTGGGGGGGTAAATTTTACCCCCCCTCGTATCTTCCGAACCAATAACCGCAGCGAGACGCGCAATGCGGCGATCGCAAGCTCTCAACGAGAAGAATCGAATGCATGCTCGACATTCTTAAAATAAGGTCACATGTCAGGTCACGGTCAGGTCAAATGTAAAATGTAAGTATTTGAGTTTTTGGGGCTATACTTTCCATCCAAAGCCTTATATTGCAACTATTATCTCACAAAGTGCTCCAGAGTGTATAATTCATTTCCCGCATAAGTAAAAGTGAAATTGAAAGCAAAGGTCAAGGTCAAGGTCAGGTCACACAAGGTCACAGGTCTACGAAAGCCATGCGACACATGTTGTATGGGTTATTTTACACGTATAATTCGATAGAAGCAAGCATTTTCACAGCCTGACACCATATAATCGTCCTCAGGTCAAGGTCAGGCACAATAAGGTCAAAATTTGAAATTGATAATCTAAATAAACATTGCATGTTTCTAGACTAGTTTTGTCTTCGAAATACAGTGGTGGCATTTATTTGTCTGTTTCTGGTCAGTAAAAGCCAAAAAAACGCAATTTAAAAAATGACGTCATGAGTTACTTGTTCTTAGAGAGCCATAAGTCAGTCAAAAATAAATAAATTGCTTTGAAATTTGGTTTGAACATCGTTCATACTCGGTTCTCTAATATATCTTCCGTTTTTTTGAAAATCTTCAAACAAAAACTTTTGTGGAAATTCTTCCCCAAAAATCAGTTTTTTGCATGTTTGGGGGTCAAAAACCCAAACTTTTGAAAATCTGAGATGGACATGTCAAAGACAAAGTTATTTCTCTTATTTTGACGCCTTTTATTTGCAATTTACAGTAACATGCTATTTTCTACGATTTTTCCAACATTTAACGTTTTTTCACCAAAAATGAAATGGCATGACGTCACTAAAACGTCATTATCTGCCACAAATTTTCACGAATTTTATTTTGAAAAATAGCAGAAGACGTAGAATTGATTCACCATAAGCTACCGTAAGTTTCACTTTGATAACTGTCATAGTTGTCAAGTTATGGAGAAAATCCGGGAGGGGGGTAAAATTTACCCCCCAGCGCCGCGCGGGTTAATACAACACAAAACACTGTTCTTAAAATTGATTCAACACTGAACACTGTTCTTAAAACTAACACTGCACACCACTGAAGGCTTTCACAATTTTTCTTGAAAACTAACACTTTCTGTGAACTGTTCTTAACAAATTCCACGCTTAGAATGCCTGGTATAGGGTAAACTGAAAGATTGGACTTTCCATACAAAGGTGCGCGCCCTAGCGCCCCCCCCCCCCTTCGATCTGCGACTGGTCTGATATGGTAAACTGAAATATTGGACTTTGCATACAACCCTAGTGTGTTGTTCTTAGCACATTCCATGCTTTCACAATATTTTTGAAAACAAATTCCACGCTTAAACAAATAGATCTAGTAGGGTAAACTGACATTACCCCGGACATTTTGATTCAACACTGAACACTGTTCTTAAAACTGATTCAACACTGAACACTGTTCTCAAAACTGATTAAACACTGAACACTGTTCTTAAAACTGATTCAACACTGAACACTGTTCTTAAAGCTAACACTGCACACAACTGAAAACTTTCACAATTTACTTGAACACTAACGCTTTTTGTGAACTGTTCTTAAAAAATTCCACGCTTTGAACGGCTGGTAGGGTAAACTAAAATATTGGACTTTGCATACAACACTAGTTTGTTGTTCTTAACAAATTCCACTCCACGGAAGATTTTGGTAGAGTAAAATGTTGTTGTTGCTGGGTATTGGGCGCGTAGCTGTGAGGTAGGGTAAACTGAAATAATGGACTTCTCATACAAGCCTATTGTGTTGTTCTTAACCTGCGCACTGCGGAGGTTGATTTCCGCCCCCCCCCCCCCTCTCAGGGTTTTCGCAGGTTTCAGGTTTCAGGTTTCTCAGGTTTTCTGAAGAGCAATCGAAAGCTCTCAATGAGACACATATCTACTATGTTAATGGCACATTCAAACCGCTTCAACGCCAGAAACTCGAAAACCCTTGGTGGTGGACCCGAAACCCATGCATTCTCTGAATCAGCATGATGACAGGCATGTCACTTTACCACTACCATTCAGATCGGACCTATATATTTTTCAAGTAAATTGTGAAAGCGTGAAATTGATATTGATTGCAATGATATTTGTATTTATTGGGCCCGAATTTCCTCATATGTTGCGCTTTTGTGACATTCATTCTGCAGCCATACGAAAACAACACGCTAGCGGCCTAGGGTTGTGTGTTCAGTGTTGAATCGTAGGTACCTACCCTGGTTGAATATTATCCCTCGCCCTGGGGGGGAGGGCTGACAGCCCCCCCCCCCCCCCTGACGTTTTTCTTGAATAACTTTTGACACATCAAGTGCATCTTGCTGAAATTTTTGGTAGCTGAGTTTACAACAATTATACGTAGGCTGTAAAAAAATATTTGAAATTTGGTAAGTGTTTTGGGAGTTAATAATTTTTGATGACGTCATGTTGGTAACAAAATTAGAAATATTGGAAAAATCTTAGAAAACAGAGTTTTAAAGCAAATTGCAAACCCAATTCACCAAAGATACAAAATGTTATTTTCTTTAAAATGGCAATCTCAGATTTTCAAAACCTTAAGTTTTTGACCCCTAATTTTTTTTTGGGGGGGAGCATCCCAACAAAATCAAAAATTTAAAAGATATTGGAGAAGCCGGAATACATGTAAGAGAACTGAGTATTCACAATACTCATACCAAATTTCAAAGCAATATGTCCATTATTGACTGAGTTATGGCTTCCTAAGTGTAAGAAACTGATGACATCATTGTTTAAAATAACTTTTTTTTAACATTTTTGGACAAGATACGAACAAATAATTACTTTTTTATATTCCTGAGCCAAAACTGGTCTAAGAACATGCCTTTTATTTACATTTATCAATTTCTAATTTTGGGTTTTCTGAAGAGCAAAATCGCTGTTCTGGACGTGGTAAATCCAAGGTCATTCACTTGACCTGGAAGGTCACCCATGCACCTGAAACCTAAAAATCGCATGCTATTAGATTCCTATCATGACAGGTAACATGCTGGTTCTTACCGCATTGCTCTAAGTTGCTTGGTTTGGAAGTTAACAAGGGGGGGGGGCTGTCAGGCCCCACCCCACAGGGCGAAGGTGAAAACAGCTCCCGTAGGGCGAGGGTTATCAATGCTGGCGATCCCAGCCTAAATTTATATTAGTGTGACTGACGTGTAATTTGTTTTCAATTAAATTGTGAAAGCGTGGAATTTGTTAAGAACAAGGGTTGTTTTCAGTAGTGTTCAGTGTTAGTTTTCAAGGTTGTGTTCAGTGTTGAATCAAGCTGTCTGGGGTAATGTCTTGGTAATGGTTGTGTACCAGTATTATTTGGTTGTGTGTTATTCTGATAGCATGGAAAGTCCAATATTTAAGTTTACCCTACCAGATATTCAATTGTGAAAGTGTGGAATTTGTTTTAAAAGTAAATTGTGAAAGCGCGGAATTTGTTAACCCGCGCACTGCAGGGGGTTTGAGCCGAATACGAGCTGCAAGGGGGGTTGATTTCCGCCCTCCTCCCAAGAGATCTCGAAAACTACGCAACGTAGGGGCAAGTATAAAACGGTGTTTGATAGGTTGATACCATTTCTATCGAAAGTATTTCAGTATTTGTTTAGGTCAGGGCAAAATTGAGGTCACCATAGGTCATCAAAGGTCAAATTTTCTAGTTTTTTCCTGTTTTAGGACTTCGCTCCAGACATTCCCATATATCTCTAAAACTATTCTAGCTAGAAACACACGGACAAAAATCGATTGACTGCCATTGAAATTTGAATACGACTTGTTGTCACATAATTTGATCTCAGGTCCTTATTTGGACCTCCAGAGGTCAAAAAAGGAAAAAATTCTGCTTTTTTGCAAAACCGTTTTTCGCTAATAACTTTGAACCTAATAAATACAACAAAAGACTGTTTACGCCATTGTGTTTAATTCCGCAAGGCGCTTTGAATGATGTACATAGTGACTGTGCTAGGTCAACTTCAAAATTTGACTTCAGGTCACGTGACCTTGACCTGAGGTCAAGACCCAAGTAGGTCATATTGCATATAGCGAGAGGTGTCTCGATGAGACAAATACATTTATTTCGATTTTACTTCTCTATCTTCATTATGTCGTGAGTTATCGACAAAAAGATGATGGTAACCTCGGATGACCTCAAATGACCCCATAGGGGTCACTGAACAAAACTTACACTTGGATCATCAAGAATATTCTACAATAACATGATCCAGAAGTAATTGGACTAATATCATGCATAGCCTTGAAATAGGAAGCATTTGAATAATTCCCCATTGACTTATTATGGGGAGGTCACGAAATTGGCCTGACCTTAGGTCACCGATAGAAAAATTACGAGATAAACGAATTGTAAGTACTTATGCCCTCATCACACCCTGTAAGTTTCAAACTGACCGGTGAGAAACTCTGACTTTGGCACAACTGCAAACGTTTTTGGAGGTGGGGTCACGTGACCTGGTCTGGTGACCTGACCTGAGATGACCCGAGTTTTTTTCTTAAGTGTGTGCAATTAATGGCGTAACAGGTGTGCCTAAACTCGGCGGCGCTGCGCGCCGTCGTTTTTCTCTATCGGCGAACAACCTGAGAGGGGGGAGGCGGAAATCAACCCCCGCAGTGCGCGGGTTAAGAACAACACAATAGGGTTGTATGAGAAGTCCAATATTTCAGTTTACCCTACTTCACAGCTACGCGCCCTAAGCCAGCAACAACATTTTACTCTACCAAAATCTTCCGTGGAGTGGAATTTGTTAAGAACAACAAACTAGTGTTGTATGAAAAGTCCAATATTTCAGTTTACCCTACCAGCCATTCAAAGCGTGGAATTTGTTAAGAACAGTTCACAAAAAGCGTTAGTGTTCAAGTAAATTATGAAAGTTTTCAGTGGTGTGCAGTGTTAGTTTTAAGAACAGTGTTCAGTGTTGAATCAAAATGTCCGGGGTAATGTCAGTTTACCCTACTAGATCTATTTGTTTAAGCGTGGAATTTGTTTTTTCAAGTATATTGTGAAAGCATGGAATGTGCTAAGAACATCGCACTAGGGTTGTATGCAAAGTCCAATATTTCAGTTTACCATATCAGACCAGTCGCAGATCCAAAGGGGGGGGGGGCGCTAGGGCGCGCACCTTTGTATGGAAAGTCCAATCTTTCAGTTTACCCTATACCAGACATTCAAAGCGTGGAATTTGTTAAGAACAGTTCACAAGCAGTGTTAGTTTTCAAGTAACTTGTGAAAGTATTCAGTGGTGTTTAGTGTTAGTTTTAAGAACAGTGTTCAGTGTTGAATCACTTTTAAGAACAGTGTTCAGTGTTGAATCAGTTTTAAGAACAGTGTTTTGTGTTGCATTAAGATGTCCTAGGTAATGCCAGTTTACCCTACCAGATCAATTTGTTTAAGTATGGAATTTGTTTTTCATTTAAATTCACAAAGCATGGAATGTGTTAAGAACAACACACTAGGGTTGTATGAAAAGTCCAATCTGTCAGTTTACCCTACCAGACCAGGCGCAGATCCAGGGGGGGGGGGACGATAGGACGCACACCGTTGTATGAAAAGCACAATCTTTCAGTTTACCCTATACCAGACATTCAAAGCGTGGAATTTGTTAAGAACAGTTCACAAGCAGTGTTAGTTTTCAAGTAACTTGTGAAAGTATTCAGTGGTGTTTAGTGTTAGTTTTAAGAACAGTGTTCAGTGTTGAATCACTTTTAAGAACAGTGTTCGGTGTTGAATCAGTTTTAAGAACAGTGTGCAGTCTTGAATCAAGACATCCCGGGTAATGTCAGTTTACCCTACCAGATCCATTTGTTTAAGTGTAGAATTTGTTTTTCAAGTAAATTGCGAAAGCATGGAATGTGTTAAGAGCAACACACTAGGGTTATATGAAAATTCCAATATTTCAGCTCACCCTACCATACCAGGCGCAGATCCAGGGAGGGGGAAGCGCTAGGCACCCCCTCCCCCATCCTGAGCCCGGGTCGCGCCCATGTCGCGCTATACAAACGTGCCCGTAGGGCGCAACTTTTTGTATGGTTTGTCCCCTCCCCCCCCCCCCCCTTCTGACCGAAATCCTGGATCTGCGGGTGCAGACATTCAAAGTGTGGAATTTGTTAAGAACAACACAAGTGTTAGTTTTCAAGTAAATTGTGAACGTATTCAGTGGTGTTCAGTGTTAGTTACAATTTTTAATTTGTTTATTCAGAAGGTATAATTACATTTCCATTTTACAATGAAGTAAAATAAACATTAACAAAACTATCTTAGCCTGTAGTCACCGCTAGGTATTCTAATTTCTCTAAAATGGCTGACAGAATTGGGCAGACTTAAAGGGAAATAATGACCTTTTTCCACTAAAATGGAGTTAGCACTTGAAATCGCCAGACGAGATCAAAATATATTGTAAATTCATCACATTTTGCATGAAAACTTTCCTACCGAAAGATATTTTAAGTTAAAGTTGATAAGCGTTCCACACTTTTAACGACCGGTACTTGCACTATTTCTGACCTTTTGTCAAGTACTTTTGGTCCTCATCAAACTGCGGGCTTTTCCCGTATTATTTTTTTACGCAATGGAGTGGAAAATATATTGTGCGTTCTGCTTGTTGTGATTATATGCCCGGCGATCTTCTAAAACCAACAGCGATTGGAAAAAGTGGCAATAAAATCGGAAGCTCATCGATGCACATCAACGCGGCATAGTTAGTGGTTGCGACCCTCAATTTTTGCAATTCGATTCATTTGTTTTCAACATTAGGAGTTGTGTATAGTTTGTCTGTGGCTGTATATAACACTATGCTTTATTTTATCATGAAAAATAATAATTTTTCCCCAAAAAACTAACGAACAATAACACAAAACTGGCAATTAAATCAGAAGCTCATCGATGCACATCGACGGCGACCTATTTAGCGTCGGCGATTTGTTTACAAAGTCATTGTCATGCTTCTCGGCGCACTTAACCATCTCGGCGCACTTGGCGAGTTGTTCCTGATTAGTATACCCAAGTCCCGTAGCAGGCTTTGTTAATGACGTCATTGGTGCCATTCTTGTGTAGCATTGCAAAATATATCTGATTTCGAGTTGAAAGCTAATTAAAGACTTATTCAAATGATTGTTTTTAAGTTTGAATTTTCTTGTTAATCATTATTAAAGGTATTTTATCACTGTATTTCATAGTAGTTGACACTTCAGAAACTTGTGACGTAATAATATTGTATCCAATATGCATTTCCCTCACCTTTTGCCATTGTGGCGCAGTGCCGAGTGCTTTGCGAATACTAGCTTGCCTGGGGTCCAATTCATTCCGCTCTTATTTTATTCGAGTTGGTATAGTTTGCATGTTGTTGTTATTCATGACTTATACTGATAGTCAGTCATGCATCACGGATGCTTCACGGATTGCTTCACGGATCAGAGCGCTGCTCGAACGCACACTAGTAGCGCTTTCGTTCTCCATGGCAACCAGGCGTGAGCCAATGAAAAGCCAGAACGTATTCCCTTTCTGGCTTTTGATTGGCTGACGCCTGGTTGCCATGGAGAACGAAAGCGCTACTAGCGGGTGTCCGAGCAGCGCTCAGTTTGATCGGAAATGTCACAGAGGCTCCACAAATGCCGCACTCGATGTTAACAATGGTAGGGAAGGACGAACTTGTCAATGACCTTCATGATGTACACAAGGTACTTGTTTTGTATTTCTTCCAAACTTACAACTTTGAATTTGGGAATAATTTTATTTAATTCTTAAATTTAAATAAAATAATTTTAAAAATATAACGGGAGCCTAAGAAATTGTTGCTAACAAAATCAAATGGTCATTATTTACCTTTAAAGGGAACCAACCGCGCTATTTGCGACGCGACCCAAGGCCATAGAATACTAGGTAGAACCAAGGCCGGTAGAACCGTCCTATTGCACAAATCGCGTCAAGTGACGTCACCGAGGGTACATTTATATCCGTCATAGCAAGCACTACTATGCAACTATCCATATGAAACACTACTTCGCAAGTGCATACATGTAAAGTACATTATAAATAATTTATGTTAGACAGTATAAACTCTCATATTTATGAAAAATAACCTGTAGGGGATCCAAAAGGTTGTCCCCCGGTGACGTCATCAGCGCCTAATTTGCAATGGCTTATAGGCATTGGGATGACAACGGCATGTACGCAACCAAGGCCAAAGCGAAGGTCGCGACATTGTTGTGGTGTTGCCTGTTGGGGTTTGGCAAAATATGCTTATATTAATGGTTTGTTTGAGGTTAGGGTCCGTATAAGCTGGATGTTCTCGTTTGAACAGACGTGTATTGTGTTATTCTACTTTTACTTCACTTACAAATATGAAGACAAGACATGCGCGGCCATCCGGCCATTCAGAACCTTTCTTTCTTGGACAGCCACTGATACAGTTTCTTACGTGATGAACTCCTTAAATTTGTAATTTTCAACCTTTTGGTTGTTGCTGTTTGATTAGCATCAATCTCCAAGGGTTGCAGGTGCTGAAATGTGTTTTAGGCCTCTACGGAAGTATTCCTACTTTCTAGCTTTTCATATGAGTGCCGCTTCTGAACAATTTACCTGAGATTCACTCACTTTGTAAGAGCAAGAATAATGTATGTGTTTATTCATGCTTATTATTCATTATTCATGCTTATTCATGTTCTGTCAGATGTAGCTCTTCTGCAACTATGAAATGATGAGTGCAAATTGCAAGTGCTCATAAGTTGATACCTTATTGATATTCTTTCCTAACAGATTCTAGAAATGTTTACCAGTCTATCGCTATTCTGTCTTATTGGTTTTATATTTGTCTGAAGTATATTATTGTTCATTTTAAGTGATTTATGCAGACAAACAGCCAGGCGCGTAATCACTATTGGGGTCCCTGGGGATCAGTTCCCAGTACATTTTTGGATTTTAACATTACGCCTATGGGCGTTGCATGGAAAGAATCGACTTCAAAGTGTCTCCGTCCCCACCTACTTTCGGAAGGTGGTTACGCCTATGCAAACAGCCTAAACATGTATAGACTTAAAACGGAAAAATGTTTATTCTGACTGTAAGGTGGATTCTGCGTATGGATTCCACACGCAATTGCTGGTAGGGATAGTGCATCTGGTTCCCAGCTCACCTTTCTGGAACCTTGGCATGTCTAAGCTAAGTGTGTTTATGCTAAGAATGTGTTGTGTGATAGTTGCACATTAGTGTTTCCTTATTCAGGTTTTCTTATTTATTGATTTTTTGGGTTGGGGGGTTCGCGACAAAATTATATAGTCTCCCGTAAACCGTTCCAAACCGTTCATTTCCCAAAAATGTACCCCATTCCCATCCATTCCCGTCTCATTCCCATTCCCATACGGGATTGCCGCTCCAAGAAGGGATCTACCCGCGAGTGTCGGGGTTGATTCCCAGTGCGGCAACGAACTATTATGTTTTTAAACATCCAAAAGCTTCAGTTCACCGGAGCCTGTCATTTGCATGAAATTGCTGCTGATATTCGATGAAGAATTATTCGTGACTGAAACAAACTTGGCAGTATTTCATTAAAAATACTTGAGCATATGTGCTGAATAAAAAGTGATGAATAAGTGTACGCACTTTATGATGCTTTCCAGATTCTTATGAGTTCGATCGCAATGAGTGTCATTGCCGATTGTTTTGATTGAATTGTAAGGCATTGTGACATAATGGAATAGAGTGCAAGAGTAAACAATATGCTGTGACGCATACCATTCATGTTCGACATGATAAGCCAACCTGAAAACTATTCAAAAATGAGCGAACCAGGGCGAAAGGTACCCAAAGCGTTGCAAAAATAGATCCAGGATGGCAACGGCCAGGGGAAACGAAAATGTTCAGAGGTATGGTATTGTTATGTCGACGCCTTCAATACTCAGGCTTCAGTAGCTTCGCCTCCCGCATGGTTTAGTGGCTAGGATACACGGCTCTCACCCGTGAGGCCCGGGTTCGATTCCCGGTGCGGGAACGCGTTTTGTGTCCGAAACACTTCTTGATTTTCACACACAGGAACGAACCTTTAACACTCGCCCTCGGGGCGGGGGGGGGGCGGGAACAATGTGGTTGCATTTGCGCCCCCCCCCCCCCCCCCCCGAGCCTAAACTATTGACCTGAGCTAAAATCTGAGGACACTAAGTGTGATTGTATTTTTCAATAGCTTTCCATTGTTTGTTTTTTTAGTATGTTCCTAGCTATCAATAACATTCATGGCAAGGCCATTCATTCATTCACTTTTAGTTTGGTTGGCACCAAGATATAGACAAAAAACAATACGTTTTTGAATAGTCATCTCGAATGACAGCACAGGCCCTGGAACTCAAGAATGAATGCGATCTGCGGGAATGTTTTTAATGCCAAGTAAAAACAAAAATAGGCATGATGACATCAACACCAGCTCGCAATAGTTCGGGCCCGCGATGGATATGAGCAGACATGTGCTGTTAAATGTTTGTCTACTTTACCATGCATTTTCTACTGATCGCCAACAGGACAATATCAATTGATGGCGGAGTTACATTCACATGTACTATCACAATATTACAGTACTGTCGCAGCGTGCCCAGGGTGCACGGCCTAAGGCAGCACTCCTCTGGTTGGTATCGTTTCTCCTAATTACAGTACTGTCGCAACGTGCCCAGAGTGCACCGCCGAAGGCAACACTCCTCTGGTTGGTATCGTTTCTCCTAATTACAGTACTGTTGCAGCGTGCCCAGAGTGCACGGCTGAAGGCAGCACTCCTCTGGTTGGTATCGTTTCTCCTAATTACAGTACTTTTGCAGCGTGCCCAGAGTGCACGGCTGAAGGCAGCACTCCTCTGGTTGGTATCGTTTCTCCTAATTACAGTGCTGTTGCAGCGTGCCCAGAGTGCACGGCCGAAGGCAGCACTCGTCTGTTTGGTATCGTTTCTCCTAATTACAGTATTGTCGCTGCGTGCCCAGAGTGCACGGCCGAAGGCAGCACTCCAGGGGCCTAACTTTCAAGTGAAGGAATGAGCAGTTTGGCGTACTTACCTTCCTGACTATTCCGAAAATAATAACGCTTGCCCTCTGAATATCATCACCTTCCACCCTATATAAGGTAAAGTCTTTGCAATATAATACGGTGTTGTTAGTGCAATATTTTACACCGAGCTGAGTGTTTGTGCGAGACGCATGAGATAGAATGAGTAGATATTGATTTTACCTTGGAACATTAGCGTAGTATATCACGTAAACATAGGGGCATTCGGTTCTTCATTGATGCCCAACAACGTTAGGCGATTTGTATCCCCATTTATTTCGTAGCTTAGGACATTTACATTCATTATATAAACAGAAACTTATAAATAATACTGCTGAAGGTATCTGAGTCGTAAAAATACATAATCCATGCACTACATCAATGCAGGTCTTAAAAGGTAACAATGCGCAAACACACCTGCCAAGCACGCTACCAGATGTGACAAATTAACATGGTTTGAAGAAGAACACAGGTGGGCTGCCTGCGCCACCTCGGCCGTCCCTCGGCTGTTCGGTCGCCATGTATTCGTCACCCGCATGTTCCTATCAAAGCTATCACATTTGGGACTATCACAGGGTGGTATCGTTTCTCCTAATTACAATACTGTCCAGCGTGCCCAGAGTGCACGGCCGAAGGCAGCACTCCTCTGGTTGGTATCGTTTCTCCTAATTACAGTATTGTCGCAGCGTGCCCAGAGTGCACGGGTGAAGGCAGCACTCCTCTGGTTGGTATCGTTTCTCCTAATTACAGTACTGTCGCTGCGTGCCCAGAGTGCACGGCTGAAGGCAGCACTCCTCTGGTTGGTATCGTCGTTTCTCCTAATTACAGTACTGTCGCAGCTTGCCCAGAGTGCACGGCCGAAGGCAACACTCCTCTGGTTGGTATCGTTTCTTCTAATTACAGTACTGTCGCAGCGTGCCCAGAGTCCACGGCCGAAGGCAACACTCCTCTGGTTGGTATCGTTTCTCCTAATTACAGTACTGTTGCAGCGTGCCCAGAGTGCACGGCTGAAGGCAGCACTCCTCTGGTTGGTATCGTTTCTCCTAATTACAGTACTGTCGCAGCGTGCCCAGAGTGCACGGCTGAAGGCAGCACTCCTCCACAATGCCGCGTTTCCTCCTCAGTCCTGACAAGAGGAGCCGTTCCTGGTAGAGAGGAGTGAAGAGGGATGAGAGGGAAAGCTCACTCGAAAACTCTGACCTAGGTTCCTTGGCCAAGTGTCCTCAGGAGAAATAAATCAAAAATCAGTGTTGAAATATCTGCTGTGAGGAGAAAATGCGTAGAATTTTTTTACAACAATATTTTTAACAAAAATTATACGTATGCTGTAAAAATTTATTTGAAATTGGTTAAGTAGTTTGGGAGGTAATCATGTTTTGATGACGTCATGTTGGTAAAAAAAGAGAAATATTTGAAAAATCGTAGAAAACAGAGTTTTAAAGAAAATTGCCAACGCAATATACCGAAGATACAAAGTGGCATTTTCTTTGAAATGGGATTCTCGGATTTGCAAAATTTTGGGTTTTTGACTCCTAAAAATAGAAAACAAATGTTTTTCTTAAATCCCCACAAAAGAAACATTTTCGAAGATATTAGAAAAAACGAAATACCTGTGGGAGATTTATGTATGGACAATACCAATACCAAATTTCAAAGCAATATCTTCATTTGTGACTGAGTGATGGCTCCCTAAGTGTAAGAAACTGATGATGTTAGTTTTAAAAATACCTTTTGATGACTTTGGTGACAAGATACGAACAAATAATTAACTTTTCTGTATTTCTGAGCCAAAACTAGTCTAGCAACATGCCTTTTTATTTACATTTATCAATTTCTAATTTTGAGGTTTTCTGAAGAGCAAAATCGCTGTTCTGGACGTGGTAAATCCGAGGTCATTCACTTGACCTGGAAGGTGACCCGTTGACCTAAACCCTACAAATCGCATACCGTTAGATTCCTCTCATGCCAGGCAACAGGCTGGTTTATACTGCATTGCTCTAAGTTGCTTGGTTTGGAAGTTAACAGGCCTGGCAGGCCTGTGAAGGGCGAAGGTGAAAAAAGCTCCCTTAGGGCGAGGGTTAAACTTCCGGTACCTTCTCCTACATCAATCATACATCCTCTGTGCAAAAAGCAAGAAATTTCGTCTATTTTTTTCTCTCAAAGAAATATAGAGAATTTAGTGACGTCACTACACACGAGTTTTACACAAAAATCAGCTAAACTTTAGCAGGCCTTACAAATGCCATATTTGAAGCAAAATACAATAACAAAACGCCAAAAGATAGAAAATGGCAAGAACTACAACATTGGTGTCTCGGATTTTTTAACATTGTGATTTTGACCCCCAAAAATTCCAAACAAATATTTGTGAAAGAATGCCCTCAAAATCAACGTTTTCAAACATTTTCGAAAACAGGAAGAGATATTGAAAAACCACATGTGGAAAATGTCCAAACCAGATGAAAAAGCAATATCTTTATTTTTGACTGACTTATCGTTCCCTATCGCTCCCTAAGACATTTATATTTCTTTTCCTCATTTTTAATCGCAATGCTGCTTTTGATAAAAATCAGTGCTTACCTCTGTACGGATAGCAGACCGTTCTGGACGGAGCCTGATCACGGGTCGACAGCGGTGAGCAGAAGACGACTACCTGGACACCTCGGCCGCCTTTTATGCTGCTGAGCTGGGCTGCCAAAGGCCAGCAGCGCAGGCGCCGGCCACATGGCATGGCAGCGAGACGACACCCACGAGGTTGTCCGCATAGTCTGATTGCACGTTCCAGGAAAGAATGCGTAATGCTTGTGTAACGGTTCCGTGCTCCAAAAACATGCTGTTGTGTAGGTGAGGGTCTTCCAGCATATTTGAATGATGTTTTGGTAAAGCGTGGACTAGGTGCCATATTTTGTCACATCAGTGGATGCAGCTAATATTACAAAGCTATTTACAACTGTTGCCTGATGCGGGAAATATGGAAATACACTAATACAGAATGCTGGAATTACTTACATACAAACTATATATTTATTTCATTCATCAATAATTTGCAAGACCATGATGGCTTATAATTCGAGTTGGGATTTTCATATAAAAGATGTACCATTACATTCGATAAAGAGGACTTTTTAGTAGCAGTAAAATAGATACTTTCCCTGTGAAACTATTTTACCAGAAGCTTTTCATTAGACTTCGAAGAGTGTGTTGCTTGGAGCGATTTTTGTATCTTATTCAGAAATCTCCAGAAATATCTTATATTCTCTTTTCTGCTTAAATTACGGCTATATTCTGCAACGTATATGTACGCCGTTGTCGTAACTCGGTATAGGGTTGACGAAACGTTATGGATAGTTTAATTTGGAGCAATATTTGCCTGCTTTTTACCCATGGTATTTGCTCTATGAAAGTGAAGAAAAACAAGACCACCATTACACAGATTATTCTTCTCTTGATTGAAGCTGTTTAGCATTTCACATGCTATCACCGTGGAATATCTTCTGTGAAGCTTGGAAGATGTTGTTCCGCAGTACAGTTATGCTATGCGGTGCAGGCTATACAGTCTAGGGCAGTGGTTCCCAACCTCTGTCGGTCGATTCCTTCCGTATCACGAGCTGACGCCCCCCGCGTCCTAGTTCTATCTTTGCATCCGCTTAAAATGCAGTCTGAACATACACAATTTGCAGTGTAACCACGTACTCCAGTGCATTTTGAATGACATATCAAGAATTACAAGCACCGTTCATAGTCACATTGCCCTTGTGCTGTCAATGCGAGGGCTGTGTCTGCTTCTTCACCGTCAGTCTTTCGATTCTCGGATCAGTTTTTGACACCGCATACCAGAGGTCAGCCTCGACGTATTTGAGTTTGTTTATATTTTGCGTTGTCACAAGTGCTGCTGAGAACACCTGCTCGCAAAGAAATGTTGAGGACAATGGAATGAGTTGTCGCAGTGCGTTTTCTGAGATTTTCGGGTACATGAGTCGCATCTTTGCCCAAAATCTTCCTTATCGAGCACCCGGAATTCATCCTTGGCCTTGGAGCTGCATGTCATGTCCACTGGCCAATCCAGCTTCTCTACGTGTGTGTGTGTGGGGGGGGGGGCATCTTTTTGTGGCAAAAAAATAGTACCCCCCCCCATTTTTTTCTCCGCGGATCTGGGCCGGTCACCTTATTCTATGTATTCGCGCTTAATAAATTTACTTTTCAAAATCACTTAACATGATTTGATGGATTTTTTTCCGGATAAAAAAACAGTTTGTTTTATTTTTAGGGTCTAAAACCCAAAATGTCGAAAATCTGAGACAAATGTGACAAATGACAAGAAAAAAAATTACATTATCGTCAACACAAATGTGTTGACGATAATGTAATTTTCTTTCTTTTGGCGTTTGGTATTTGCAATTTAATTCAAAACTCTATTTTCTACGGTTTTTCAAACATGTATCGTTTTTCCACCAAAAATGGCATGACATGACGTCATTAAAACGTCATTATCTTCCCAAACACTCTATAAATTTAATATTAAATTGACGAGAACACGTGTAAAATTGATATTAAATTGATAATAAATTCAACCCCCCTGCAGTGCGCGGGTTAAACGCATAAGCAGTCGATACATTGGTATGATTCGTGGGTCTAACACTTCTAAGTAGTGTAGTGTCTAAGCTGTTTATGTCCTTGGGTCAGGTCAAGGTCATCCGAGGTCACGAGGTCAAACTGCAGATTACGGTCATTAGGCGTTGTAACACATGTGTATGTGTTTCTTCGTTTAGAACGCTAAAAATGACCTTATAACATTGTTTGTTCCATATAAATAAAAGTGAAAAGCAAAAACGGAAATGCATCTTTTTACGGAAAGTAATGCTGTGAGAGGTGGTCGACTTTTGTCATTTAACCCGCGCGGCGCTGGGGTCTCCATCCGAACGTGCGGTGCTGGGGGGTAAATTTTACCCCCCCCCCCCCCCTCGTATCTTCCCAACCAATAACCGCAGCGAGACGCACAAGGCGGCAATCGAAAGCACTCAGTGAGAAGAATCTAACGCATGCTCGAAATTATTAACATAAGGTCACAAATCAGGTCACAGTCAGGTCAAGTGTCAAAATTTCAGTATTTGGGTTTTTGGGCTATATTTTCCATCCAAAGCCTTGTATTGCAACTATTATCTCACAAAGTGCTCCCAAATGTATAATGCATCTCCCGCTTAAGTAAAAGTGCAATTTTAAGCAAAGGTCAAGGTCAAGGTCAGGTCACAAAAGGTCACAGGTCTACGAAAGCCATGCGACACATGTTGTATGGGTTATTTTACACGTATAATTCGATAGAAGCAGGATTTTCACAGCCTCACACCATATAATCGCCCTCAGGTCAATGTCAGGTCACAAATAAGGTTAAAATTTGAAAATGATTAATCTAAATAAACATTGCATGTTTCTAGACTAGTTTTGTCTTAGAAATACAGTGGTGGCATTTATTTGTCTGTATCTGGTCAGTAAAAGCCAAAAATGCAATTTAAAAAATGACGTCATGAGTTACTTATTCTTAGAGAGCTATAAATCAGTCAAAAATAAAGAAATTGCTTTGAAATTTTGTTTGAACATCGTTCAGGTTTTAGCATTTTTGGGAATCAAAAACCCAAAATTTTGAATATATGAGATTGCCATGTTAAAGACAACGCCATTTCCTTTCTTTTGACGCCTTTTATTTGTGATTTAAATCAACACGCTATTTTCTACGATTTTTCAAACATTTAACGTTTTTTTTTCACCAAAAATGACATGACATGACGTCACTTAAACGTCATTATCTCCTTCAAATTTTCACGATATTCCACAAAATTAAAAAAAAGGTAAAATTGATGCACCATAAGGTACCGAAAGTTTCACTTTGATATCTGTCATAGTTTTCAAGTTATGGAGAAAATCCGGGAGGGGGGTAAAATTTACCCCCCAGCGCCGCGCGGGTTAAAGGTCATAAGTCAATCATTTTTGAAGATATCGACTTCAAATGTGGTACACATATTCACCGACCACGGCTCGATCACTTATATTCAGGTTTTTGGATAATTCTTATTTTTTGTCAACATTTTGTAAAAAAAAACAATGTATTTGGATTTCTCGAAATTTTGAATAAAAAACCCTGAAAAATCCGAGATAACAGTTTGATAGCCCGGTCAGTTGTCAGTAATTTTTATTTAAGACAATTGAGTTTATCTCAAACATTGTACCTTGGACAGCGTTTTACGCAAACCATTATTTTTCAACGAAAACCGAAGAACATGACGCCCCTCTGACGTCCTTTTACGGCTGACCTATCATAACCTCATCATTTTCCTTTAGCCAACATGTGTAAAGTTGATGTGAAAGAAGAAACTGAAAGTTTGGTGACGATACTGGTGTTGGTTGAGGAGTTATTGCAAAATAACGGGAGGTGGGGGGGGGGGAATAGCCCCCCTCCTAGTAAGTCGCGTGTTATGTTCTCGATTGGCACAGCACTGCACTCTTCTAAATTGCGCTGCACATTGCGTAAACCTTGCTCAATATAACATAAACATGAAGCAAAGCAACAGCATGTGCTCAAAGCAAGATACACTTTATTGTGTAGGCGGTGTTTACCACTTTCTTTTCTGCAACATTTATAATCGTTCTCTTTCTGAACGTTCTCCATTTTCCTGGAGCGCTTCTTGGTTTCTTGGCTGCTGTGCTGCTTCCTGAAAACCCTTTTGTTAAGAGACAATCCGTCCTGGCTTTTCGCTCCACAGACAGCCGCCACGGCTTCTGTGGTGAGTTTCACGGCTCTTTTGGTAGACTGAGTGTGCGATGGTATGCCCGTTTCCAGACGCGCCTCCCTTAATCTCACCAGTTCTGCGTCTTGCATGCCCTTGGTGAATGCCCTTGGTTCTCTGCGGTGCGCCCAACAGACTGGATGAGCTCCACTGCTTCTGTTCGAGCTCCGGGTGCGCAATGAACATGTTGCGCTTGGTATTTTTTAGGACGAAATCCAGGGTTTCTCCTTTGGAGGTATCTTTTTGCCGGTGAACAGACTCGCAGATGTGGGCAGGCGAATGTATGTACGGCATCTGGCTTCTGCTTTATGTGCATCACGACAGGCACGGCGGTAGCACATTCTCCGGGTGGCACACCCGGAGAATGTACTGCTAGTGATGCTAGGCGACCCAGACGCTGCAGTTCGAGCAGAAGCAGTGGAGCTCATCCAGTCTGTTCGGCACACCCCAGATAAAGCCGACGGCAGCGGCAGTGGGCAGGTTCGGCTGTTTCGGGCACCAGTGATTAGCACAGAGGCACTGACATACACAGGGTTGGTGACGTCTGGTCCCTTGTAGAACAAGGAACTGATGTCGGACCGCCCTTCACCAATGGCCTGCAAGATGCAGAACTGGCGAGATTAAGGGCGTTTGGAAACGGGCATACCATCGCACACTCAGTCTACCGAAAGAGCAGTGAAGATCACCACAGAAGCCACAGAAGGCTTCTTTGGTGATCTTCACGGCTCTTTCGGTAGACTGAGAGTGCGATGGTAGTGTGCGTGCCCCGCTGGAGGGGGCAGAATCTGTCCCCCTCCCGTATTTTCTCAATAACTTGAAAACTGTGATAGCTATCAATGTGAAACTTTCATAAACTTATGCTGCATCAATTTTACACGTGTTCTCGCCAATTTTGTATTAAATTTATAGAGTATTTGGGAAGATAATGACGTTTTAATGACGTCATATCATGCCATTTTTGGTGGAAAAACGATACATGTTTTAAAAACCATAGAAAATAGAGTTTTGGAGTAAATTGCAAATACAAAACGCCAAAAGAAATAAAATTACATTCTCGTCAACACATTTGTCTCAGATTTTCGACATTTTGGGTTTTTGACCCCTAAAAATAAAACAAACTGTTTTTTTAATCCGGAAAATCAGTTTATCAAATCATTTTATGTGAATTTGAGAAGTAAATTTATTAAGCGCGAATACATAGAATAAGTTGACCGGCCCATATCCGCGGGGAAAAAAGGGGGGTACTATTTTTTTTGCCACAAAATGATTCCCCCCCACACACATACACACACACGTAGAGAAGCTGGATCGGCCAGTGGACATGACATGCAGCTCCGAGGCCAAGGATAAATTCCGGGTGCTCGATATGGAAGATTTTGGGCAAAGATGAGACTCATGTACCCGAAAATCTCAGAAAACACACTGCGACAACTCATTCCATTGTCCTCAACATTTCTTTGCGAGCAGGTGTTCTCAGCAGCACTTGTGACAAAAATATAAACAAACTCAAATACGTCGAGGCTGACCTCTGGTATGCGGTGTCAAAAACTGATCCGAGAATCGAAAGACTGACGGTGAAGAAGCAGACATAGCCCTCGCATTGAAAGCACAAGGGCAATGTGACTATGAACGGTGCTTGTAACTCTTGATATGTCATTCAAAATGCACTGGAATACCCTGCAAATTGTGTATGTTCAGACTGCATTTTAAGCGGATGCAAAGATAGAACTAGGACGGGGGGGGGGGCATCAGCTCGTGATACGGACGGAATCGAACGACAAAGGTTGGGAACCACTGCCTTAGACTGTATAGCCTGCACCGCACAGCATAACTGTACTGCGGAACAGCATCTTCCGAGCTTCACGGAAGATATTCCACGGTGATAGCATGTGAAATGCTAAACAGCTTCAATCAAGAGTACAATAATCTGTGTAATGGTGGTCTTGTTTTTCTTCACTTTCATAGAGCAAATACTATGGGTAAAAAGCAGGCAAATATTGCTCCAAATTAAACTATCCGTAACGTTTCGTCAACCCTATACCGCGTTACGACAACGGCGTACATATATGTTGCAGAATATAGCCGTAATTTAAGCAGAAAAGAGAATATAAGAGATTTCTGGAGATTTCTGAATAAGAAACAAAAATCGCTCCAGGCAACATACTCTTCGAAGTCTAATGAAAAGCTTCTGGTAAAATACTTTCACTGGGAAAGTATCTATTTTACTGCTACAAAAAAGTCCTCTTTATCGAATGTAATGGTACATATTTTATATGAATATCCCAACTCGAATTCTAAGCCATCATGGTCTTGCAAATTATTGATGAATGAAATATATATATAGTTTGTATGTAAGTAATTCCAGCATTCTGTATTAGTGTATTTCCATATTTCCCGCATCAGGCAACAGTTGTAAATAGCTTTGTAATATTAGCTACATCCACTGATGTGACAAAATATGGCACCTAGTT
>JAXIVJ010005484.1:0-27500 GCA_036785665.1 Chirona hameri | reverse complement strand
GTTGCAGCACTAACATTATCTAAACTTCCTTCCGTGTAATTACTTATATCTGCCACCCATTTTGCTCGCAGACGTTCGTTTGTATTGTTATTTTGTGTTGAAGCGTTCGAAATAAACGCATTATAAGCTTGCTTTGAGAACTTTTTGTTATTCAATACTAAGTTTATTTTATATGGTATGTTTGGTTTATTTATCAGCGTCTTGTCAATACTTCTACGTATATCCTGCGGCAGACTTCGCACTAAGGTTTCGTAGCATAAGAACGTCATACTAATTCCATACATATTTTCTACTTCTTGCTTGTAATCAATTGTTCCTGTGTTTGAGTTATATAAGTCTCCTATGAAGCGTAATCCTCGTTCGGTCCAACTTCTAACTATATTTGTTGAATATTTTGTCCAATCTGAAAACCATATTTTCTCAGATATAATTTCCTCGTTACATGGTTTATATTCGCGATTGAACTTTATCAAAGCATCAATGATATCTATATAGAAAGGGTTTGATAACTTGCTTTGTATCTGTTGCAATTTCCCACATCCGTACGTTAACAACAATTCGATGTCTGGAAGTTCCTGTGTAGCGAGTAGTGTCCAGTCGGCACGTGATGTTGCCAATCGTTTCAACCACGTCAGTTTCATACATTTGATAAATGACTCTATATGCACCATGTTTAAACCGTCTTTTGATTGGGTTTGTACTAGTTTAGTACGTTTTATCTTATCTTTTTTATGACCCCAAATGAATGCAAATAGAAGCCTCTCTAGTTCTTTTATACATTTACTTGAAGGGTTAGGAGTGCGATGAATAAATGTACAAGTTTAGATAGTAACAAAGCCTTGACTATACATATTCTTCCAATTGGTGTAAGGTTACGTCTTTTCCACTGTTCCAATTCATTTTTTAATGCAGGCATTTTTAGTAGCATATTACGTTCCGTCACATTTGTACCGTTCCGGTCTATTTTTATCCCCAGAACTGTCAGCTCATCCACAAATTGTATGCTATGTTCTGTACTAATCTGATCTGCTAATGTCCCTACTGACATACCTGCGGTTTTTTCAAGGTTTATTTTCAAACCCGAGTGATTGCCGAAAGTGACTAGCTCCTTGACAGCTCCTGTGATTGAACGTTCAGTTCCGTCTACAAATATAATTGTATCGTCGGCGTATTGACTTATTCTTATTTCTTGATTCTGATTTATTTGTATTCCAGTCAATTGATTAGACTTCACAACTTGTTCAGCTAATACAGCAACTGATATGTTGAATAGATATCCTGAGGCTGGGTCTCCCTGCCTTATGCCACGTTCTAGCTGTATTTTTTTGCCGAGATATCCGTTTAGTAGAATACGTGATTGATTTTTAGTATTTAAAAATTTTTGGTCTATTAATGCTCTCAGTTTTGGGCCAAAGTTAAGCTCGCTAATGACTAATCTAAAAATAATCCCAATCGACTGACTCGAAAGCCGCTTCAAAATCAGCGGCTATTATCATCCCTGGCTTTTTATTGTTATTGGTCCAGTTAATTATATCAAGCACAAGCCTTGTATTTTCTCAAATATACCGGCCGGAAGTGTAGGCTGTTTGCGCTGGGCTAATTAACTTTGGCATTACCTTTTTAAGTCTCATGGCGATTGCGGTTGATATAATCTTATAGTCTGAATTTAACAATGTTATTGGTCTCCATCCCTTATAAGTATGAGGTGATTTCCCTTTCTTATGGATAAGTGTAATGATGCCCTCACGGTGAGAAGGAAGCTCGTAACCTTCAGTCGACGAGGTTCTAACTGCCCGGTACAGAAATGGGCCTATTTCCGACCAAAAACAACGGAAGAATTCGACAGGGAAGCCATTTGAACCGGGAGTCTTGCCTTTCTTCATAGAGTTTAATGCACTAGTTAATTCCAACATTGTTATATCCGCGTCGAGTTCCGTCCTATTGTTTGAATCTAGCCTATTTGTTATATGATTCGCTATGAATGAAGGATCTGGCGTATTGCTATCCCTGGAATTATATTTATTTTGCAAAATATTCTAGAAGTTTTCAATTATTACATCCGCCTTTGAAATGATGTCATTCCCGTCATTGATATATTGAATGCATTTCTCGTTATAGTTTCTTTTCTCTAAAGATAAAAAATACTTTGAATTTTTCTCCCCATGCTCATGCCAGGCCACCCGCGACCGAACAATCAGTCCGTCAATAATTGGACGTCTTAGCTCTTCAAGTTTGGTTTTGATTATGTTTAGCTGAGTAGCATCACTTTGAAGGCCTGATGATGTAAATTTGTTTTCTGCTTCAGTAATTTCGGCCATTAACTTCGCTTCTGTTGTCCTTACGCGTTTTGCTTTTTGTTTAGAAAACTTAACTGTATCTCCCCTAATCATCATAATCAAAGTTTCATAGAAAAGGCAGTCGTTTATTGTTAGTTGTATGGATTTATAATACTTATCATCATTATACACTACGTTATCATATACAGGGACCGCGTATTGTCGGACTGTTTCGCCGATGCAAGATTTTACCGTTTTAATATAATCTTCGTCTGTTAAATGTGAAATATTAAATTTCTAGATACCATTTCCTCTTTGATTTTTACTTTGTATTGATAAGGTTATTATGTTATGGTCTGTACGATATCCTGGCAACATTTCGACATCTGACACATAATTCAAAAGGTCATCGCTAACAAAGAACATGTCTAGACGTCCACGCTTTAAAGGATTTATCCGCGACCACGTGTAACTACGGTCCATGGGATGCAACTGACGCCATGCATCAATTAAGTTGTACTTATATGATAGCTCTAAAAAAAATTTGTTTTGCATGTGTATTATTTTCCCCGACATAATTAAACGAGTCTGCAACCGGATCTATCACAAAGTTTAAGTCTCCTGCGACGATTATGTAATCGACGTTGAATTGTTCTAATCTTTGATTCAACTCTCTGTAAAAGGATGGGCGATCTTCGTTCGGTCCATAAATATTTACGAAAACATAAGATTCAGTGTTAATTTTACACGTAACTATGACGTAGTTGCCACAATCTGATCTGATATCTGTCATTACGGTGCATTGTAAGTTACTACTAAATAAAATACTTGTCCCTCGGCTTCTCGATGAGAAACATGAGTGATAAGCTTTACCTCGCCATAAGCTGTCAAAGTACGGTATTGTCTTTGTTGTCAAATGTGTATCCTGTAGGAATATAATATTGAAGTTTTTGTTTCGAATGTAATGCATTACATCTCGTAGTTTTTTCTGATCGCCAAGGCCCCGGCAGTTCATAGACATAATTTTTATTTTATCCATTATTAATTAGTAATTAGTAAGTGCTTTAGACAATTGAACACTGTCCGGCAGAGCTGGAGGGACAAAGGCACGATGCAATATAATGATATTATGAAATTGTTGACCACGCCTGGCACGGCCCGTGCTGCCCCCGAACACGTGTGGTCAAGCTGAGTGAAGCTGCTGTGTTTGTGTGTGTGCGCCTGTACGTGTGCGTGAGTGTTTGTGTGAGTGTGTGTGGGAGTGTTTGACACTCAAATCGAACCCGGTTGGCTTTACATCGCGAAGGTACAGTTACTGCCTTACTCAAACACGTGACCATCGGCCAGGGAGCGCCCTGCCCAGGAGCGCCAAAAAGCAATACCACAATACTGAATGAATCCATGCATCGAATACCCCTCACTAACCGTACAAAAACCGGGCCATGGCCGGATCCGATCCGCACCGCCAACCGCCGGAGACGCCGCCACGGGCGACGGACGCCAGGCTGCGCCGCCGCACGAGACCACCGGAGCAGTTAACGCACACCGACGCAGCCGGCCGCCGCCACCCGACGCAGACGCCCCGGCGATAGCCAGCACACCTGACACGGACCCGGCCACACTCGGCTCCTGGAAAGCACGCAAGATCAGACACCATCGCCACGTCCATAACGTCTTGAAACGAATCAGCTTATAAAGACGGCACGAAACAGTAATAAACAACATCACCTTAGAGTTAATGGATCAGTGATCCGTAATACATTATCGAAAACGAGTCTCTATACGAACAGTGACGCTTTGACCTGCGATAGTTATGACCGAAGCCAAGTTCTGCACACTGCTTGGTCCTAATACATATTATGAATGTCTGTTCGCTCTCGTAACACTAAATACAGCTCTTCTTAAGCGTCTGAAACAAAAATCATCACGATCAGTCATACTGGGTCGCGTCACTTATCGTCACTCAGGGAGCACCAGAAGTCGTCCGGTCTCGAGTTGCTCCAGCCCTCGCAGTAGCCCGTTCCGTACGCTCAACGACTGAGTCCGGTAGCGCCAACAGGCGGCCCGGTCGCCGCAGCAGCAGAAGGCCCCGCAGCGGCGCCAACAGGCGACCCGGCAGCCGCGCCAGCGGGGGGCTCAGCAGCCGCGGCATTAGGTGGTCCAGCAGCCGCGGCATCAGGGAGCACTGCAGCGAGCTCGGCAGCATCGCCAGCAGGGGACCCAGCAGCCGCGCCGCCCCGCGGCGGCCCGGCAGCCGCAGGCAGCGGCGGCGCCGCCGACACGGAGGCCGCCGGCCCAGCCGCCCCGGCGGCCGACGGCGCGGCGGCGGCGGCGGCGACGACAGGCGAATCCACGCCGCCATGACTCGCCGAAACACCGGCCCGCCGTCCAACGCGGCCGGGCGGCGCCCCGCCCGCCGGCGCCGGCGGGCGGCCCGGCGCCGGACGAGGGGGCGCCGAGCCGACGCCACTGAGGATCCGCCGCAACGCAGCCACATCCGGAATTCGGATGTTGGGACCGCCCCTGACAGTGCGGCAGAACACAACTTCCCGGCGGCTGAAGACTGACGCCACCTTGGATCCGCCGCTCGTCCTACGCGCCTGGAGCAGCTGTGTATACAGCCACTGGTTGAAAGCTGTCAGAGACTCAGACAGGTACAGCGCTGACAACTGACGGTCGCGATGTGAACCTGGCCCGGCCTCCGCACCGGACCTCAGCAGATCGAACCGCGCTTCGTATATCCGATCTCTCACACTACGCTTGACAAACTTGCATATCACCTTGTTATCGCTCTGAAGGCGATGTGCGGCCTGAATGTCCGATGTGGTCAAGCTCAGTCCAGCAATTCTCTTGTTGAGAATCTGAGTGACCTTCTCTTCTATGTCTTCGTTGACCGACCTACGACCAAAGTCGTCGCATGTGATGATTAGCGAAGACAGACGCCTGTTGAGCTCCGTACTCTCTACTTGCGTTTGGAGCTCTATGTTGACCTTCGTCTGGTGGACTAGTTGCTCACTCAGGCGCTTAATCTCGCTATCTCTGTCCATCGCCTCCGATTCCAGCGCGTTCAGTCGTCTGTCCATGCTCTCAAGCTTCGCTTCGAACGCAGTGATAACCGACGCGATGCCGCTGTCGATCAGCTGCCGGATCGCGGTCAGTGCAACTGCACTCAGCTCCACCCCTGGCGGCTCGGCCGGCTCGGCGACCGGCCTCTTAGCCACGGGCAGCGCGGCGTCCCGCGGTGATGTGGAGCCGCGCTCAGGCGCCGGTCTTTTCGGCTTACGGCTCTCGTTTCTTCCCACCATCTCCGACACCGAGACGCGCCGCTCACGATGAACCGACGCGGCGCCGACGCACTCCGTCTCAGACGCCGCACAGTCTGTAAACACCGACTCGTCACCGCTCTCGTCTGATGCCATCCGCTGCGACACAGACGCCCTCTCCGTTCACTGCACCACCAGTCACCGGTCACTCGCTAGCCTTCACGGACAGTCACTGATCTCACTCTGATCTCTGCATGGAAACTCTCAACAGCATGTAACCATGTTGGTTCTGGCCTCCCGGGCGCACGCGCCAGCGTTCACTCAGCGCACATGCCCGGAGCTCGCGGCGAGCGATCCGACCCCGACCAAGGTCACGCGCCAACTGAAAAAATATAGATATAGATATAGAAATATAGAAAAATAAAGATATTGCTTTTTCATTTGGTTTGGGCATTTTCCACATGTGGTTTTTTAATATCTCTTCCTGTTTTTTGAAAATGTTTGAAAACGTTGATTTTGAGGGCATTCTTTCACAAATATTTGTTTTGAATTTTTGGGGTCAAAATCATAATGTTAAAAAATCTGAGACAGCCATGTTGTAGTTCTTGCCATTTTGTATCTTTTGGCGTTTTGTTATTGTATTTTGCTTCAAATATGGCATTCGTAAGGCCTGCTAATGTTTAGCTGATTTTTATTTAAAACTCGTGTGTAGTGACGTCACTAAATTCGCTATATTTCTTTGAGAAAAAAATATCGACGAAATTTCTTGCTTTTTGCACAGAGGATGTATGATTGATGTAGGAGAAGGTACCGGAAGTTTAACCCTCGCCCTAAGGGAGCTTTTTTCACCTTCGCCCTACACAGGCCTGACAGGCCTGTTAACCTCCAAACGAAGCAACTTAGAGCAATGCAGTAAGAACCAGCATGTTGCCTGTCATGAGAGGAATCTAACAGTATGCGATTTGTAGGTTTTAGGTCAACGGGTCACCTTCCAGGCCAAGTGAATGACTTCGGATTTACCACGTCCAGAACAGCGATTTTGCTCTTCAGAAAACCTCAAAATTATAAATTGATAAATGTAAATAAAAAGGCATGTTGCTAGACTAGTTTTGGCTCAGAAATACCGAAAAGTTAATTATTTGTTCGTATCTTGTCACAAAGGTCATCAAAAGGTATTTTTAAAACTAACGTCATCTGTTTCTTACACTTAGGGAGCCATCACTCAGTCAAAAATGAAGATATTGCTTTGAAATTTGGTATTGGTATTGTCCATACATAAATATCTCACAGTTATTTCGGTTTTTCTAATATCTTCGAAAATGTTGCTTTTGTGGGGATTAAAAAAAACATTTGTTTTCTTTTTTTATGGGTCAAAAACCCAAAATTTTACAAATCCGAGACTCCCATTTCAATGAAAATGCCACTTTGTATCTTCGGTATATTGCGTTGGCAATTTTCTTTAAAACTCTGTTTTCTACGATTTTTCTAATATTTCTCTTTTTTTACCAACATGACGTCATCAAAACATGATTACCTCCCAAACTACTTAACCAATTTCAAATACATTTTTACAGCATACGTATAATTGTTTTAAACTCAGCTACCATTTTTTTTAACCAGATGTAATAGAATGCATGTGTAAAAAGTTATTTAAGAAAAACCTCAGGTGGGTTGGGGGCTGTCAGGCCCCCTCCCCGTAGGGCGAAGGTTAACGTCAATTATTAGTTTCACGATAATTGGTTTCATTTCATTATTAGTCGGTATTAGTTTTTCAGCTATTGCTAAAGTTTGTCAAGAGGAAGGGAGCGAAAAACTCCCCCCCCCCCCCAGCCAATGGTGAGTTAAAGAAGTATTGTATTGATTTTTTACATCGAGTGCGCTGTTTACTTCATCCAGTCGCTGCTTACAAAAGATCCTCATCGAAATACATGCATTGTGCTCAGAGAAATCTCCTATTTAAATGAGAAATTAACATATGTTTATCATATCTCTTACCCTTGATGTGCTTGAATGCAGTTCTTGCTTTGGAAATCTCGGCAGAAATGCCACCCGATAGTTTCTTATGGATGTTTGTTTAATGACACCTTCCTCGAAAGCAGTTCTTCTGTTCTGAAAATGTTTTCTGTTGACAGATGTTGGCTGGGCGTGTAGTTCTTCCGGTTCTGCTGATCATTGCCTTTGTGTACACGAGCCTGGGCCAAGTCGCGCCTCCGCAGCCCCTTCAGAAGAGAACCGGCACGCATTTCTGTGGAAAAGACCTGACAGACATCCTCGAAATGGTGTGTCGGTGGAACACTGGAAAACGCTCAGTGACAGGTAATCATGCAACATAATCGGATCGATAATTGCAGCTTCATGATAAAGGAGGCCTTATTTTATGGATGATTGTCAAGGTCTTGTCCTAATAATTTGTAAAACATGCTTATCTACAGCATTAAAGGGAAACTTGAAGACAGTGACCTTTGTCGATATGGTATTTAGTTAAAGCAAAATTGAAAAACACGTAGGGAATTTAAATTAACGATCAAGTAACGATTACGATTTGAGAAGTTTATTGCCAGATAAACGCACTAAATAACTCACTTCTATGACATTATTTAGTCCAGATTTCCCTCGAATTCCGATTAAAGCAGTCATGGAAACGTCTGTTTTGGGAAAGTGGATTGGATTCTGTAAGCGGATGGTAGAAACAGGACTGCCGGAGGAAATCGGATTACCCTGCCTATCTATTCCTCTCGTTCAACAATGATTTAGATGGAAAATATAGCGTACAGCCATGAAACTTGCACATAACAACTTTCGCGATGGAAAGAGCATCCTGTACAAAATTGGCTCCCCTATCTTGGATACAATCGCCACAATTTAGCAGTAAGTATGTGTCGTGTTTCGCCCCGTCGCCGCTAGGTGGCTAGAGCCGAGCGGAGCCGGCCGTGACTGCGACCGGACGCGGTGGCGGCTGTAATCCGATCTCCGACCAAAATAAGGGTCTGGAGTCTAGAATGTAATCCGGATTTTCCCTCGTACTGTCATGGAAACGCCCACTGTAATCCGGATTTCCAGCACTTTAAAGATATCTTACTTTGTTTTTTTCCCTAGTGTTTCATTCACACATGCCTCAACAGCGTTCAGACCAAAAAAACACACGATGATATCCGGTTAAATTGAATGTAGCAATGCACAACTACTCATATTTCGGTAGGTACTTATCTGCCTTTCAAATTTGATGCAGCGTAGGTGGTCTGAGCTGGGTTCGCTTGATCGTTTCCATAAGGATTCGTGATTGAACAGTTCATTTAATTTATATATTTTAACGAGCTTCTTTAGAAAACAGTCCATCGCCCACACGATGCTGCTTATCATGACCTTAAATGCAACGTTGACAACTAACCTGTTTTGGTGTATTGAAAACGCACTTAAAAAAACTGTCATCAATGCGACTTCAGCTACATGGTTAATGTATATTTAAATCTTTCCATAGCTATTAGGTGTCAATACTGGCTCACTTGGGTGACGAAGACATTCTCGTCTGAGCAAAGGAAGTAATATATATGTATTACACACATTTTCTTAAGAAATTGAAATACAACGATACTGCGATCGAAGTAGAAAGTTATGTGTCTGCCTATTTGAGTGATGCAAGTAAAGTTCTACGCATTTTCTCCTCACAGCAGATATTTCAGCACTGATTTGTGATTTATTTCTCCTCAGGACACTTGGCCAAGGAACCTATGTCAGAGTTTTCGAGTGAGCTCACCCTCTCATCCCTCTTCACTCCTCTCTACCAGGAGCGGCTCCTCTCGTCAGGACTGAGGAGGAAACGCGGCATTGTGGAGGAGTGTTGCCTTCGGCCGTGCACTCTGGGCACGCTGCGACAGTACTGTAATTAGGAGAAACGATACCAACCAGAGGAGTGTTGCCTTCAGCCGTGCACTCTGGGCACGCTGCGACAGTACTGTAATTAGGAGAAACGATACCAAACAGAGGAGTGCTGCCTTCGGCGGTGCACTCTGGGCACGCTGCAACAGTACTGTAATTAGGAGAAGCGATACCAACCAGAGGAGTGTTGCCTTCAGCCGTGCACTCTGGGCACGCTGCGACAGTACTGTAATTAGGAGAAACGATACCAACCAGAGGAGTGCTGCCTTCGGCGGTACACTCTGGGCACGCTGCGACAGTCGACAGTCATCCATAGGTATTATTGACAGTGTTTTGTGTTGCCGTGCGGTCGCGAAGCGCACGTGAGGTAGTCAGTCAACTATGGGGGAAAATGTACATGTGAACGGCCCGACCCGACGATAATCATACATTTGCAGATGCTTATTGTATCACATAGTCGGTAGAACCAATACTGATAGTATTATAAATACATTAGGGTATTGGTTGCCTTGCCTTTTTTAACTCAAATCAAAGTTCATGAGAGCTATTCTGCATTTTGAATTTAGATTCGCCCCCTTGGTTCCCGACCTAAATGTATGGACTTACTGGTATTGTACATTCATGTGTGATAGTATATGCGTGATGTGTGATAGTTGTGTGATATGCGTGATGTGTGACGCATGATGTGATAGGTATTGTGATAGTACATGTGAAGGTAACTCCGCCATCAATTGATATTGTCCTGTTGGCGATCAGTAGAAAATGCATGGTAAAGTAGACAAACATTTAACAGCACATGTCTGCTCATCTCCATCGCGGGCCCGAACTATCGCGAGCTGGTGTTGATGTCATCATGCTTATTTTTGTTTTTACTTGGCATTAAAAACATTCCCGCAGACTGCATTCATTCTTGAGTTCCAGGGCCTGTGCTGTCATTCGAGATGACTATTCAAAAATGTATTGCTTTTTGTCTATATCTTTGTGCCAACCATACTAAAAGTGAATGAATGAATGGCCTTTCCATGAATGTTATTGATAGCTAGGAACATACGAGAAAAAAAATGGAAAGTTATTGAAAAATACAATCACACTTAGTGTCCTCAAATTTTAGCTCAGGCCAATAGTTTAGGCTCTAGAGGTCACCAAAGGTCACGAAGGCATTTTCTTCCAAAAAGTTGTCCGTGAATAACTTTGTATCCGTTGAACATAGGTCAATAATTTTAAGACTGTCGTGTTTGTTTCGTCAATATGCTTCGGAAATATTGATGGTAACCTTGGTAGATCAACTTCAAAATTTGACATCAGGTCAAGGTCATTTGGTGACTCAGGTTGATGTAGATCATGATGCATATGGGACGATGCATCTTGACGAGACAAACACAGTAGTGGCATTTGCACGTCTTGATATGTATTATTTAAATAGTTATTGGCAAAAAAAGTGTTGGTGACCTAAGATGACCTCAGCAGACCTTGCAGAAATCACTGAGCAACAATTGCACCTGGGATATCAAGAATGAGTTAAAACAACATGATTCTGAAAGAATTTACATGATCTAATGCATATTCTCTGAATAGGAATCATTTGTATATTTACCCATTAAATTATAGCGGGAGGTTACGAAATTGACCTTACCTTCACCGATACGATCACTGATATACAAAATCCGAGTTCAAAATTGTAGGTACTTCTGGCTTTATGAAATCCTGTAAGTTTCAAGTATATCGGACAAACACTGTGGCTTTGGCACGACCACAGAAATTGTTCGAGGTAAAGTCACTTAACCTGACCTGGTGACCTGGCCTGAGATGACCTGAGGTCAAAATTTTCACACAATGTGAGTAATTGATCCCCGAATAGCTCTTCCACATTTGGCGGTGCTGCGCACCGCTGTTTTCCCGCATTGTTTCTGAAAAACCTCAGGGGGGGGGGGGGGGGGGGGTCAAATGCAACCACATTGCTCCCGCCTCCCTCCCGAAATATCAGCATATCAGCAGTAATATCACATATTACTGCTGACAGTAACATATTGCATGAAATTACTGCACGAATATCAGCAGTAATTTCATGCAAATGACAGGCTCCGGTCACCGGTGAACTGAAACTTTTGGATGTTTCAAACATAATAGCTCGTTGCCGCACTGGGAATCGAACCCGATATTCGCGGGTAGAGCCCTTCTTGGAGCGGCAATCCCGTATGGGAATGGGAATGGGACGGGAATGGATGGGAATGGGGCACATTTTTGGGAAATGAACGGTTTGGAACGGGTTACGGGAGACTATATAATTTTGTCGCGAACCCCGCACCCCCAAAAAATCCATAAATAAGAAAACCTGAATAAGAAAACTCTGATGTGCAACTATCACACAACACATTCTTAGCATAAACACGCTTAGCTTAGACATGCCAAGGTTCCAGAAATGTGAGCTGGGAACCAGATGCACTATCCCTAATTGCGTGTGGAATCCATACGGAGAATCCACCTTACAGTCAGAAATAAAAAAAAATACACTTTAAGTCCATACCTGTTTAGGCTGTTTGCATAGGCGTAACCACCTTCCGAAAGTAGGTGGGTACGGAGGCACTTTGAAGTCGATTCTTTCCATGCAACGCCCATAGGCGTAATGTTAAAGTCCGAAAATGTTACTGGGAACTGATCCCCAGGGACTCCAGTGGTGATTACGCGCCTGGCTGTTTGTCTGCATAAATCACTTAAAATGAACAATAATATACTTCAGACAAACATCAACCAATAAGACAGAATAGCGATAGACTGGTAAACATTTCTAGAATCTGCTATGAAAGAATATCAATAAGGTACCAACTTATGAGCACTTGCAATTTGCACTCATCATTTGACAGTTGCAGAAGAGCTACATCTGCCAGAACATGAATAAGCATGAATAATGAATAATAAGCATGAATAAACACAAACATTATTCTTGCTCTTACAAAGTGAATCTCAGGTAAATTGTTCAGAAGCGGAATTCATATGAAAAGCTAGAAAGTAGGAATACTTCCGTAGAGGCCTAAAACACATTTCAGCACCTGCAACCCTTGGAGATTGATGCTAATCAAACAGCAACAACCAAACGGTTGAAAATTACAAATTTAAGGAGTTCATCACATAAGAAACTGTATCAGTGGCTGTCCAAGAAAGAAAGGTTCTGAATGGCCGGATGGCCGCGGATGTCTTGTCTTCATATTTGTAAGTGAAGTAAATGTAGAATAACACAATACACGTCTGATCAAACGAGAACACCCAGCTTATACGTACCCTAACCTCAAACAAACCATTAATATAAGCATATTTTGCCAAACCCCAACAGGCAACACCACAACAATGTCGCGACCTTCGCTTTGGCCTTGGTTGCGTACATGCCGTTGTCATCCCAATGCCTATAAGCCATTGCAAATTAGGCGCTGATGACGTCACCGGGGGACACCTTTTGAATCCCTTACAGTGTATTTTTCATAAATATGAGAGTTTATACTGTCTAACATAAATTATTGATAATGTCCTTTACATGTATGCACTTGCGAAGTAGTGTTTCATATGGATAGTTGCATAGTAGTGCTTGCTATGACGGATATAAATGTACCCTCGGTGACGTCACTTGACGCGATTTGTGCAATAGGACGTTTCTACCGGCCTTGGTTCTACCTAGTATTCTATGGCCTTGGGTCGCGTTGCAAATAGCGCGGTTGGTTCCCTTTAAGTCTTCCCAATTCTGTCAGCCTTTTTTGAGAATTTAGAATACCTAGCGGTGACTACAGGCTAAGATAGTTTTGTTAATGTTTATTTTACTTCATTGTAAAAGGGAAATGTAATTATACCTTCTGAATAAACAAATTAAAAATTGTAACAAAAATAGTTTCTACATACATAAACATAGTTTCTACATACACGAGATTTGTGCTATTGTAAACTCAAGTGTAAATATTAATTGCTACCATATCAAGGATTCGAGAGGAAAACTTAATTGCGTCGCACTCATGGCGTCGCACATGCGCCACCATCTTGGCGCATGTGTGACGCAATGAGTTTGATTGCACCACGGT
The DNA here is from genome assembly GCA_036785665.1 of Chirona hameri. Lineage (NCBI taxonomy): Eukaryota > Metazoa > Arthropoda > Thecostraca > Balanomorpha > Balanidae > Chirona > Chirona hameri. Next base: position 14,024 of record JAXIVJ010005484.1, on the reverse strand, counting down.
GTATGGAGTGTTGACATTTTACATAGCCTTGAAGATTCAAGAATGCTAGTTGTTGCTTGGTTTCGTGGCTGCTGTGTGCTGCTGGACGTTGATGTAGCTGGTGAGTGGTGATTACTGAGCGTTCTATATCTGCTATTCCAATTTTCAATGTAAGGCTGTGCTGCTCTAGTGCAATCGGTTACGCTGGTTGGCAGATATCAGATGTGGAGAGTGGGGTCTGCAGTCTGCACTAGTGTTTCATATGGATAGTTGCATAGTAGTGCTTGCTATGACGGATATAAATGTACCCTCGGTGACGTCACTTGACGCGATTTGTGCAATAGGACGTTTCTACCGGCCTTGGTTCTACCTAGTATTCTATGGCCTTGGGTCGCGTCGCAAATAGCGCGTTCCCTTTAAGTCTTCCCAATTCTGTCAGCCATTTTGGAGAATTTAGAATACCTAGCGGTGACTACAGGCTAAGATAGTTTTGTTAATGTTTATTTTACTTCATTGTAAAAGGGAAATGTTAATTAATTGTAATAAAAATGCTAATTAAAAGTTAAATTAATTGAGGTAATTATGTTTATGTCATGGAAAGCAATGAGAACATGCCAAATAAGACATAGATACATGCAGGGGCGTAGGGACTATGTTCAAGTTGGGGGGGGGGGGGGGGGCAGGAGGCATTCTGAAGTCGATTCTTTCCATGCAACGCCCATAGGCGTAATGTTAAAATCCAAAATGTTAGGGGGGCGGCTGCCACCCCCCATGCCCCCCCCCCCCCCCTGTTCCTACGCCAATGGATACATGACTGTAGGTAGGCTAACATTTATATAGGTATCGGACGTAGCCAAGAGGGACCACGGGAGCCATGCCCCCCTCCCCCTGAGCAAAATAAATTTACACTAGATAAAATGAGATTCTCTGACGACCCCCCCCCCCCCCCCCCCCCCGTTCAACAACATATGGCTGAGGAGCGATTTTTTTTCTACCACCCACGTGGCCACCCCCTCAGATAAGTCCTAGCTACGGGTGGGAACGGGAGGGGCCATCAGTTATGAATTGGGGTTGGAACGGGTTTGGAACTGGCTGAATGGGCTGGAACGGAATGGGGGCTGAAAATGTTTCCCGTGAAGGGCTCTACTCGCGGGTGAGAGCCGTATACCTTAGCCACTAGTCCATCCAGGAGATGATGGTGGTGCAGAGCATTAACTTTGGAGCGGTGTACGTCAGGCAAGACGTACACAGCTCGAAAGCTCATCACTTCTAGGAAAGTTATTTATTATTTAGATGGCTGGCATGATGGACATTATTGTCAAAAGTTGTGTTAAAATGATCAATAACATGCCAAATATGTATTTTAGTGGTCAAATGAATAATTAAAATAGACAAGCTTTCGACATCACTGTCATCATCAGGTCTGAAGTTTTTAAATATTTTAGAATGACACACAAAATAACCAAAACAGATTCGCTCATACAATAAGATAGATGAATCAATCAAAATCCGTGAAAACAGTCCTAACCTGAACACATACTCAAAATCATGGCCCATTATCTAACCGTGTAGGTGACTTATTACATAAGGACCTGTCGCTAAGGTGTGGGGGTGTGTTTGCAAGTTGCATGTTATCATTCATTCGCTGTCAACGATTGTGTCACACAGCCTGTCTTGCGCGGGTTGCGTATTGCTTATTTTGTTACGTCATGTTGCAAATAGGTGATTTTCGTAGTATGCTTTCTTTCGACAATGTTGTACATTTTCTCGCTAATCACTCAGGCGTTTGAGTGTCTGTATTTTAAACTATGACAGGTTTCTTTTCATAACTGTGTCACCTTCGTCATATTAAATTTGTTACATTTTGTTAGATTATGTTACGATATGTTAGGCATGTAATAGTCACTAAATCTTGAATGTCGTATATTTTCACAAATGGGTACTTTGTATTATGCATTCCATGTCTATACATTCAGCAGTGACGGTCATACTGGAGGATACCATCATCATTGTGACATGAGCGAATCTGTTTTGGTTATTTTGTGTGTCATTCAAAAATATTTAAAAACTTCAGACCTGATGATGACAGTGATGTCGAAAGCTTGTCTATTTTAATTATTCATTTGACCACTAAAATACATATTTGGCATGTTATTGATCATTTTAACACAACTTTCGACAAGAAAGCTCATCAGGCAAGCTTCCCACTGAACATTTTAATCCTGGGTCTATTTTCACAACGTTCTTAATGGGAATAGGTCACCCTGACAGTTATCTTGAGATTTGGCTATACGGGGTATTCCTAGCTGAAAAAAAACGAATATGACATTGCATTTGTTTGGACGATAGATGGATATCCGTCGAAAAAATGGGCATGTTTCTCTTTCTCCTTCATGGCCATGATTATAAGCGTGGAGCGCAATTGTTACAAAATTCATGACAATATCCCGCGCACTGCAGGGGGGGTTGATTTCCGCCCCCCTCAGGTTTTTCAAAAATAGCGAAAAAACGGCGGCGCGCAGCGCCGCTGGGTTTTCGCACACCTGTTAGAATATCAATTGCCCACACTTTGAAGAAAAAAAATAACCTCGGGTCATCTCAGGTCAGGTCACCAGACCAGGTCAAGTGACCCACCTCCAAAAATGTTTGTAGTTGTGCCAAAGCCAGAGTTTTTCACCGATCAGTTTGAAACTTACAGGATGTCATGAAAGCATAAGTACTTACAATTCGTTTATCTCGGAATTTTGATATCGGTGACCTAAGGTCAGGTCAATTTCGTACCCTCCCCATAATAAGTCAATGGGGAAATATACAAATGCTAAGGATATGCATGATATTAGTCCAATTACTTCTGGATCATGTTATTATAGGATAGTATTGATGATCCAAGTGTAATTTTTGTTCAGTGACCCCTATTGGGTCATTTGAGGTCATGCGAGGTCACCATCACTTTTTTGTCAATAACTCCCGAAATAATGAAGATAGAGAAATGAAACAGACATCAATGTGTTTGTCTCGTCGAGATACGTCTTCCCATATGCAACATGCCCTACTTGGGTCACCACTTGACCTTGACCTGAGGTCAATTTTTTAAAGTTAACTTAACAAGGTCACCATGTACATCATTCAAAGCGCCTTAACAAGGTAAACACAATGGCAAGGTAAACACAAAGTTTTCCGTTATCTTTATTACATTAAAAGTTAATAGCGAAAAACGATTTAGCAAAAAAACGTCATTTTTTCTTTCTTTCTTGACCTCTGGAGCCTCAAATAATGACCTGAGATCAAATTTGAGAATTTAAGCGATTGTAAATTTCACTGGCTGGCCTTTGCTTTTTTCGGTTTGTTTCTAACTAGCATAGTTTCTGAGATATCTGGGAATTTCTGGAGCGATGTCCTAAAACAGGACAAACTGGAAAATCTGACCTTTGATGACCTCTGGTGACCTCAATTTTGACCTGACCTAAAAGAATACTGAAATACTTTCGATAGAACATGTATCAAGCTATCAAATGCCGTTTTCTTATTCTCGCTGCGTAGCGTAGTTTTCGAGATCTCAGGGGGGGGGGCGAAAATCAACCCCCCCCCCCTGCAGTTCGTGTTCGGCGCGAAGCCCCTGCAGTGCGCGGAATATGATGTCATGCATGTGGTAGCTTGGATATGGAAACTATTGTACACAATAGCGATGGACTTTAGGCATTGTATTGTATTGTATTGTATTAAATAATTAAAACACTCTCCATTTTAAAATCACTACTCCGAGTGTCGGGTGTTTCATGTTATGAAGACATGTTAAGAAGAGAGACATGTTAAAAAGACACTCAGTATACAACATACAATAAGATCAGATGAATATAAAAGTACACACATAGACCAGCTGATTTGACCTGAGACATCCATTGCCATGAAGTTGGCCACAGCCATGTTTAGCATCTCGTGGCCGCACCGTGACCGGCGTCTGCGCTGCCGGCCAGTGGCAGCCCAGCTCAGCAGAATAAAAGGCGGCCGAGGTGTCCAGGTAGCCGTCTTCTACTCATCGCTGCTGTGGTAGAGTTCCCTCCAGAGCGACACGTCATACAGGGGTGCGATAACTTAGGACTGCTGGCAGACCTTCTCGTAGTGTTGATGTTGGTGTCAAGTCTCTGCTGGTGACAAGCAGGGCTTCCCGTAAGAAATTTGAACTGGGTGGGCATTTTGGAGAGGCGGGCTTATATTATGAGAAGTGGGCACCGGCGGCTCCAGGAGGCCCTTTTAGCCCTAAGGGGGAGAACATGTTTTCGTTGGGTTCTCCCTTTTGCTCCAGTCTCATTTCCTCGTGATACCCGTACGCTACGGTTTGATTCAAATAGCAAAATAGTGCTTCAGCCTTCCAAAACCTCAAATTTCGCCCCTCTTGGTGGCGCAATTGTTATGTGGCTGTCAATTTCTTCGCAATATTAATAATTGTGACGTTTCAGGACAGTTATGTGCATATTTTTCTTCTAAACCTTACATTAGCAAAATCCTGCTTGTACACCTTGCAACCGGCGAAGATTGGCAGCGCCCCAAGCCGCTTGGAACATTTAGGGTTATCAAATACCTAGTATTTATGCACTGAAAACACGTCTTGAGGCCTTTTTCTAGATGGGTTTCGTTAAGAGTCCATTGCAGGTTTTTTAGATAACCCAAGCGAGAACGTGTTTGTCTACAGACACGCATTGGAGAACTTTCAGCAGAGATGAGAGTTCGCGCCGTGATTTTAGAAAACCTAATGGAGAACATATTTGTGTCCGGGCATGCATTGGAGAACCTTCAGCAGATGCCAGCCATACTACATTTGGGTTTCACAGACCAATGTAATGACGGAAGGAGCACCGCCACACTTATAAAAAGTTTCCGTATGTAGCCCACTATTCGCAGCCTGCCACTCGTGAGCAGAGTGCGTACTTCCGTACTTGTAGTTGAGGTGACGCTCAACATAAGACGCCTTCAAGAAGCAGTGATTTGTTTCGTATTGTTTTACCAAAAACAGACATTACCTTAAAGGGAGATAATGACCTTTTGATTTTGTTAGCAACACTTTCTTTGGCTACCGTTATGGTATTAAAATGATGTGATCTAAATTTAAGAATTAAATACAATTATTCACTAATTCAAAGTTCGAAGTTTGGGAAAATTTATGATCGGTATTTTCCCTACACTATTGGAAAGCGCAACATCTGGCGCTTTTGTGTCAATCTGTTCAACGTTGTTGAATGGGCACTTATAAACAAATCGCCGACACTAAATAGGTTGCCATGGGGGGCCAACCTAAACTGCCGATTTCAATGCACTTTTTTTAAATGATTGTTGATTGTTCATAAAAGTTTGGCACATATTCGCAAAAGATAGAATGCAGGAAACATATTGCATACCTTCATGATAAATAACAATGCGTAGGGAGGCTAATTTACTGATGTCGTTACCGAGTGCTTGCTGATTATAAGCGTGGAGCGCTTATCAACTATGAATTGAAATATCTCGCGGTAGGAATTGTTATATGCAAAATGTGATGAATTTACAATATATTTTGGTCTCGTCTATCGATTTCAGGTGCTAACTCCATTTTTGTGGAAAAAGGTCATTATCTCCCTTTAACATGTTGGAGGACAGTTTGAAATTGGGAAATGTTGCAAAAAGCAATGCAAAGGGAGATGTTGTCATGAGATCTGAAAAATGAATTGCTTAGATCTAGTATATGCTAATGTCTCAAAACTACATGAAATATCTAAAGTCAGAATATTATATATGGTAAAAGTTCACCGGTATTTTTCTCTCCAATGCTCTTCAACGTCATGATCAATGATCTATTCGACGCAGTTCCTTCAAGTATAAACTATTCTTTGTTCGCTGACGACAATTCCATATGGTGCACCGACCGCGACTCGCAACACTCCATTTTTCGTTTACAACAGGCACTAGACATAATTGAAGATTGGTCAATAAAAAACGGTAGTATTTTTTCACCAGCCAAATCTGCAGTGATGACTTTCACCAAAAACAACAGAATGCGTCAGGCGTCTGACCTACGCCTTTCAGGTCACGGTATTCCTCGCTTAGAGTCATTCAAATTCCTTGGCACAGTTTTGGACTCAAAACTCAGTATGGTGAAGCATATGGAGTATGTAAAATCAAAATGTAGCAAGCGTCTGAACTTATTTCGATGTATTGCCGGCACAGAGTATGGGGCAGGCCGGAAAACACTTCTTCATTTGTACAAGGCTTTGGTGTTGCCAATCATAGAATACGGAGGCGTAGTTTACGCCGGTGCCAGTGATAACACACTTCAAAAATAGACACAATTCAAAACTCATTCATCCGAATAGCCCTTGGGGCCATGAAAACCTCACCAATCTTGTCCTTACAAACATAAGCTTTTATGCCGCCCTTACATTTGAGACGACAGGAGCAATATTTACGTTATGTTAGCAAAATTTTGTTCCATCCAAACCATAATACTTATAAATCTATACACATCTTACCTTCAATTCACCATAACTACATTGGTCCGGCAGAAAAACGGTCAGGATTAACAATGGCTTCTAGGGTTAAGAAATTCTCTGCAGAATTTGATTTTATCCAACCAGAAATCCTTCCCTTACCAAAACTCAATGTTCATCCATGGCTGAGGATTGACAGGGAGGTTCTATTTCTTTTTGATTGTTCAAAAACACTCATTACTCCACAAGAAGTGCAACACAAGTTTAGCGAATTACGCAATCAGTTTCCCAGTTTGCATTTCATTTTCACAGATGGCTCGAAAGACGGTGATCGCACTTCAAACGCAGTTTTCTGTAACTGTGATGAACACATAATTAAAACTCGTCTTAAGAATAGCACAAGTATATATATCGCAGAACTACATGCGTTGTTAGAAGCCCTTCAGTTTATTCAAGAACAAATGTTTACAAAGAGCGGTGATTTGCACAGACTCGCGTTCGATCGTTCAGTCATTGCATATGAAATCTCCATCGTCACCCTTGCTTATACATATCTACAATCTACACCAGGAATTATCCAACAATGGTACACAAATACGGTTCACCTGGATACCGGGTCACAACTGTATCCATGGAAACTCGCAAGCGGACAAGTTTGCAAAAGAGGCACTTTCTTTAAATAGCATAACAGACATTCCAACTGACTATAAATCCATTAAAGCTTGCTTACGACAAGCAATGATAAAAAACTGGCAAATGCAATGAACAAATGCTACTCGAGCAACACAGCTTCGACGCATCAAACCTCTCATTGAAGTGTGGACGTCTGCATCAGAGATAATAGACGGGAAGAGAAAGTGTTGGCTAGATAACGTTTAGAACATACTTTGTACACATATTGTTATATATATATTCCAAAGACCCTAGGCCAATATGATCGCTTTGTCAATGTCCACAGACAGTAGAAAATGTTATTATACAGTGTCCAAATTACCGTAGACAAAGGGGTAAGCTGCTCTATTTTTGCAACCAAAAAAAAATTGCCATTCAGTTTGAAATCTGTACTCGGAGACACACAACCAGACTTGCTCAATTTACTGTTTTCATTTCTCCAAGAATCCAAACTATTCGAAAATATGTAAATCCCAGACCAACATAAAATAATACATTTGTAACGCATCAATTGTTCGTTCCTGAACATATACATTGAAAAGGCATGCAATGGTCATAATTGACCGAAATGCCTAAAATTTAACAAAAGAAAATTAAAAAAGGGCATTTCCACAACACCCCACCCCAGACACGCTCACCCACCTTCACCGATTATTGGTGCGATTTCCACGTTTTCGCTCGTTTTTCATCGTTGTCGTTGCTTTGTTTTCTTTGTTAGGTTTCTTTCTCACTCGGTTTATTGTTTTCCGGCTTCGTTGCTTGCTTTTTCCCATGGTGGGGAAAAAGCGCCGGGAAAGAGATGCCTCGGAGTCTGACTGACCCGAACCTGACCTCTTCTGATCTCCCTATGGACTCTGACTACACGGGCACTGATCCTCGCTCGTCCCAGACCTCCGCCCCCGGCACCGACCCTCGCTCGTCCATGACCTCTGCCCCCGACACCGACCCTCGCTTGTCCATGACCTCCGCCCCCGGCACCAACCCTCGCTCGTTCATGACCTCCACTCCCGATACCGACCCTCGCTCGTCTACCGACTACGCACGGAACCCTGCCTCACCATTGACCACGACTTCCGAACAGTACCTGGATTCCTCTGCAGCTCGTTTCTGGTGATTAAGCATACGGACGACAACGTCTCGTTCCGGCACCCGCATATTCAAGCAAGAGGCAAGAGGTGCTTAAACTTTTAAACTCACTAGACGTGCACAAATCAACTGGTCCAGACCAACTTCCTGCCAAGATACTAAAAATGTGCGCTCTTCTTATATATGAACCACTGACAAAACTCTTTAACAAGTCACTAAATACTGCAACATTTCCGAGCACTTGGAAGGTTGCCAATATTACTCCTATTTTCAAAAAACAAGGACACTGCCTCCAACCCCCTCAACTATCGTCCAATTAGCCTGCTCTCTTGCCTATCGAAAATTTTAGAAAGAATTGTCTTCAATCGCATTTACGAACACCTTACGACTAATCACCTCTTGTCGGACAAGCAGAGCGGGTACCGGCCCCATCATAGCACTCAACTCCAACTCGCACACATGACACACAAGCTGTACAAATCACTGGACCAGGGACATGACTTTACAGCCGTATACCTCGACATCACGAAATACTTCGATAAAATCTGGCACGCAGGACTACTATATAAATGTCAAACTGACTTTTTCATTACTGACAAAGTATGTGACTGGCTTAAATCATACTTGACAGACAGACGACACAGGGTTAGGCTGGGGAACACGTACTCAACATTACAGACAATAGAAGCTGGCTGCCCACAGGGATCCATTATGGGCCCCTTACTAGCAATTCTCTACCTTGACGGACTAGCTGACAAAACCGAAAACACAGCTTTATTCTATGCTGACGACATATCACTTTACTCATCACACTCAACGATAAACGTAGATAATGTTCAGGTATTCCTCCAACGCGACCTAAACAAAATTGAAAACTACGGCAGGCGATGGGCCATAACTTTCAGTCCTGCGAAAACTATCTGCCAGACTTTCAGAAACAATTCCCAACACCCCTCACCGACACTGACTTTTGCTGGACAAACAATCCCGACGACAGACACACACAAACACTTAGGACTCACTCTGTCAACAGACCTCCGATTCCACAACCACGTTAATGAAATAATTCGCGAAGTCAACATTGCACTTTGCCCTCTCTACACAGTTGCCTCCAAACTACCACGCCCACTATTATAAAACATATACACGACGTACATACGACCTTATTTCGACTACTGTGACGCCATTTTCGATGGGCATCTCACAGCTTACGACGAACGCAGACTAGAGACACTGCAAAACCGCGCTGCTAGACTTGTTACCGGGACATATTTTAGAACTTCCACTGACAAACTTAAACGCGAGCTTGGTTGGGACCGACTAACAACTAGACGAGAAATGCATCGACTAACGCTCTTCTGGCACCTATCCAGATGTACGTTCGTTCCAGACTATATTAAACAAACTTTTCCCCAACCACGACACACCGACACAATTAGGACACTCAGAAATTCGAACACTTTGACGCTTCCTTATAATAGAACTTCACGATTTCAAAAATCGTTCATACCCGACACTACTCGTAAATGGAACAAATTACCACCACATGTACGGTCCCAACAATCATCACGAACCTTCAAAAAAGATACCACAGCTTTGTTGGGAGCAAGATATCCACCTAGTTATTATACTCTCGGCTCCAAACGCGGTAACATAATACACACTCAACTACGGCTAGGAAATTCAGATATAAATGCATACCTGTTCCAAATACAAAAATCCCCACACCCACACTGCCAATGCGGACACAGAACAGAAACCACATTGCACTTCATGTTACACTGCCCACTTTACGCGCCACTCAGACAAAGTCTCTTTCAACATATCTCCACAGAACTAAACACTGACTTCACTCACTTCACTACCACCAAACAATACGACACACTTATACATGGGACAAGCATTAGCACTTCAAGTTCTCAGAGGGTAGCATATCTTTTCCAAAAATATATTTCCGACACAAAACATTTCCGTTCAAATTAGCAGAGGAGCTCGGCACGCGCGGGGGCGAAGCTGTTGCTGCGGTCATTGACTAAACAATGATGGACAGGTGTATAAATGCAAAATGTTGCGCAGGGGATGGTGCCTCGTTATAGGACAAGTGTGCCTTTGCACCATCTCCCCACTACCCACTGTTGTTATTGTTTGGCTTCCAATAAATGTTTGTTGTTGTTGTATATTGGAGTCAAAGTACGAAGCTACTAACAGCTCACCTGTTTCGGATCGTTTTCCGAAGTCATATCTGCACACTCTGATCAGAGCTTCTATCAAGTCCTTCCTACAGAGGTGCGAGAAGGTCTGTCCGTGTACCAAGGTGATTGTCACCAGGGCAAGGGTGGTAAGAAGTGATGACGTAATCTGCGAGCACCACAATGCCAGCTGGTCAATGGTTTATATTTTATGTCGGAACTCGTTTGGTAATGCTGGAAACGGTTCGAGGTGAGCAGAATTCACGGAACAGTGAAAATTGTGAATGAAACCAAAGTACATCATTCATAAGTAGTTGTATTTTATCGTTTTACGACTTGGCATTTTGATTGCCGTTTTGCATTAACAGTACTAAAAATGCCAGTTATTGGATCCCCTACACTTGTCACCAGAAGAGACTTGACACCAACATCAGCACTAAGAGAAGGTCTTCCAGCAGTCCAAAGTTATCGCACCTCTGTATGGCGTGTCGCTCTGGAGGGAACTCTACCACAGCGGTGAGCAGAAGACGGCTACCTGGACACCTCGGCCGCCTTGTATGCAGCTGAGCTGGGCTGCCACAGGCCTGCGCTCTTGTGTCCAGTTCCGCCGCCGCCCGCCTGCCAAGTACATGCGATTAGATGTCTGAACCACACTCCACACTCCCGCTGTTTCGGACCAGGCAAGATGGGAGATGTCTACGTCGCGACCACTTTCGTTACAGCCAGCCATTCGGTTTAATTGTGTAACATGTACTGTGGTCTTTTGAATCTATTTGATGCAGGTTATCTTCTCCAAAACAAGGAAAACAGGCGAGCTAACTCAAATTATGCCCACAATAATAACAAAATACAGGGATACATTACTAAACTGACTTCATGCAATATTTGCTTCCATCTTCAGCATCGAAAATTTAATTGCAGTAAATGCATGATCCATGTACGCAGCCTGGACGCTGAAGTCATGTAAGTCGGCAAGGGCGCATGGCGCATGTTAGTCCCATGCCCATCACTTGGATTCTAACAGTCTGACGTAATGAAATGCCTTGAAGTGAAATACATTCGGAGGAAATGCTTTAATACTGCTATGAATGAGTGTAGAAGGGTGACGTCGGGAAAGCAAGTCGGGAACTGGTCCTTGACTCTGTTTCTGCCGAGCTCTGGGACTCATTAACCCGCGAGTTACTGCAGGGTATATTTCATAACGCGACTTACTGGGGGTGGGGGTGGGGGGCTATCCCCCCTCAAATCTCCGGAACTACCGGCCCGAATGTAAAAATTAAAACGGCAATCGATAGCCATGGAAAATATATAGAGGAAAACATAATATTGTTGACCTCGGGTTCACCGATGACGTCACAGGTCAGGTCAAGTACAAAATGTTTGACCGTGTTAAAAGATCTCGATGGATGGAATTGTCGCGTAAAATTGCGATATTAAACGCATAAGCTGTCGATAAATCGGTATGATTCGTGTGTCTAACACTTCTAAGTACCTTTCTAAGCTGTTTATGGCCTTGGGTCAGGTCAAGGTCATCCGAGGTCACGAGGTAAAACTGCAGATTACGGTCATTAGGCGTTGTAACACATGTTTATGGGTTTGTTTTTCGTCTAGAACGCGGAAAATGATCTAAGAATATTGTTTGCTCCATATAAATAGAAGTAAAAAGCAACAACGGAAATGCGTTTGTATGCATATTCATAGTAATGCTGTGAGAGGTGGTCGATTTTTGTCATTTAACCCTATTTGTAACAGGCTCCTGGCTACCCCTATTTGTAACAGGGGGGGGGGGGGGGCGGATTCCCCCCCCCCCCCGGAGATCTCGAGATCTACCCGTCCGATTTTCAAAAATGAAACGGTGTTTGGTTCCCCTCAACACGATCTACATTTCTAAATAATAATAAAAAATATAAATTTGGGATATGGGGGCAACAGGGGGGCAAAAACTACAAATTTTAGTGGTATTTTTGATCCAACATAGCTTTCATGTTTATTGACCGATTTTAACACAACCAATAGGAATCGATAGAGATTGAATTGGAAATTGATATATGACGGTGACGTTTGAAAATTCAAAAATCATAGGCGTGTGCAGGTCCCTAAATATGGGGGTTAAGTATATGCGTAATAAAACCATTTTTTGATGTGGTTTTTTGAAAAATGAAATGGTATGTGATTGAGACATTAGACAAAACAGTTATAAATAATATTTTTTCCATAGGCGGTACGAGGTTAGTGAAAAGGGGGGTAAAATTGGGAAAACATATTAACCGCAGACAAGTTGCTACCCAGCACTATAAATATGTTACTGATCGTAGATAGTTCCTTTTTGCATGTTGTACTTCATCATAGGCGTATCCAGGATCCAAACTGGGGCGGTGCAAGACCTTTTGATAAGTATATTATCCGCTATTATGATACTAACTAGTCAACAGTGACTATTTCACTTACAACTTCAATTAACATTGCTTACCCCCCCTTTTTACCCTACCTGGACTCGCCTATTATCTTATAATCGTTCGTAGAGTAGCCTGTGGTGCGTGTTTCATCCGCAAACTGCAGTATGTTATGTAATTGTACGCCCATGCCTCTTAGTTTCCTTGCAATATGACCCCCTTTCTTCCATTCCTGAGCGCGCCTCTGCAAAAAATGGTTTTATTCCCTTTTCTGGCCTCAGATGTGCATATATCATTATAAGCTAAACGTCTATTGCGCCGTTATCGCTGGCATATCGTCATCACCATGCCAGTCACCCCCCTTTTCATGTTCCTGAACACGCCCCTGAAACTCTATATGTAATAAATTATGCAAATAATGGAAGCAGAAGCTATCTTTTACATCTTGATAGCTATAAATGCCCCTTACATTGCTCTATTGGCTTCCCGCCAAGCATTGAATACTTCCTGGAAACCCCCCTATTTCAAGCCCCTGAAACCGCCTCTGCCATGCAATTTTTATGATATTTCATTAACATCAACTAATTTTCACTTGTTGCAATCACCGTAAGCCGATGTAACTTCTTCATACTTGATGCAGTTAGGAAGAAACCGTGAAGATCGCATTTCCGTATTATCGCCAAATGTCGCCTCCGAACACACCCAAAACTGTGCCCTGGAACCGCATCTGTTCAGGTTAAGAACTCAAAATTTTGACTCCAAATGCGGATTTCAATTCTATGAAAAGTCCCTAAATTTCATGGGCCTGGTCCCAGCCGTTCTGGACATATCTGCGAAAAACATGAGGGGGGGGGGGCGGAATCCCCCCCCCCCCCCCTGTTACAAATAGGGTTAGTTTAAGACAATTGAGTTTATCTCAAATATCATACCTTTGACAGGTTTTCCGCAAACCATTATTATGCAACAAAAACCGAAGAATATGACGTCACTCTGACGTCATTCCCGGTTGACCTATCATAACCTCATATTTTTCCTTTTGCCAACATGTGTAGAATTGATGTGAGAGAAGGTACTGCAAGTTTGGTAACGATACCGGTGTGTGTTTAGGAGTTATTGCAAAATAACAGGAGGGGGGCAAAAAATACCCACACCCAGTCGCGGGTTAACCCGCGCACTGCAGGGGGAGTTGATTTCCGCCCCCCCCCCCCCCCCCTCAGGTTTTTCAAAGATAGCGAAAAACGGCGGCG
>JAXIVJ010005483.1:22500-73693 GCA_036785665.1 Chirona hameri | reverse complement strand
GTGATCCCTGCAACAGTTGGATAGGACAAGACAGGGAGGTGTGATTCCTGCAACAGTGGGACAGGACAGGGAGGTGTGATCCCTGCAACAGTGGGTCAGGACAGGACAGGACAGGGAGGTGTGATCCCTGCAACAGTAGGACAGGACAGGACAGGGAGGTGTGATCCCTGCAACAGTGGGTCAGTACAGGACAGGACAGGACAGGGAGGTGTGATCCCTGCAACAGTGGGACGGGACAGGACAGGGAGGTGTGATCCCTGCAACAGTGGGTCAGGACAGGACAGGACAGATATTAAATAGTATCGGAGCTTGGAGGAGAGGCACGGCTTGTGTGCCCGATCCTTGTATCGAAAATCTATCAGCGTGGCGAAATATGTGAATGAAAGTGCTCGTGGAAAATTATGCCCAGACCGAGTGATATCGGCTGGCCGCATATCACAGGGAGGTTACAATTAGTAAGTCCGAGACTGCGGGTGCCAAATGCCAGAGGAAGATAGGTTGGCGCAGAAAAAGAGGGCGAGGGAGGAAGGATAAGAGGGAGGAGGAGGCGGATGTGCCTCAGAAGTCACTCTAGGTTTAGACGGGAAGATCTCCTCTAGAGATTCCCGGCGGCCCCGCAGTCGGTTATAATAGGCAAGGACATCCGCGTAGCTCGCCGTCGATGCCGGTCGATGTTAACTTAGAAAGTTGGTCCGGCGGAGCCAGGTCGTGGCCCGGATGGAGGTCAGAGGTCCGGCGGAGCCCAAGGTAAGGTGGTGGGCCCGGATAGAGGACCCAGGTCCGGCGGAGCCCAGGTCGGAGGCCCGGACAGTAGGTATAGGAGCCTCTCCCGGACAGAGAGGATAAGACGGGCAGTAAAGCGTAGTCGGTGTTTCATATAAGTCCTATGGATAAACTAGTTCCCTTCTAAAGTAGGAACCGGACGGATTACATTGAATACATATATTCTGGGCGGCCCACGCAGCAATGCTGTCGTTCAGCGGAGCGCTACTAGGATTTCGTATTGATGAGGACATTTATCCTACCTGGGAGTCACTCATCGAGCTGGCATCCGACACTACTGGGAGGGAATTTTGGGGGTGCACAAATCACTATGGGGCGTATGAAAGCGGAATGTCTGTAGCTGAGAGAGTGGCAGTGAGGATGACGAAGGATAATTCTTAGGTTAAGACCCAGTAGGAGTGGTGCAAACTCAGTCAGGACAGCCGGACGGATCATTACTCGAAGGTAAGTAAAACGTAGCAATGCTGGCATACGACAAGTGGGAGATTAGGTTTTGGAGTTAAGCAGGTGTTAAATGGGGAGGGATAACTGGACGGATGACCTAACTTACGAATCGACTGAAGATTTTAAAGAAAGGTCTGAATCACGAAGGTTAGCAATGGTCACCAGGGCGTCACACCCGACGCTAATCCTACACCTTCCCGTTGTATCGTCTTCACCCTCATGGGCGAGACCCTGCCTCCCGTCCTCGAGCAGTGAAATGGCATGTCGGTGAACCAGCCTATACGATGGACCAGGATGATCAGTCTCTCAAAATGTAAAAGCATCTACCACCATCAGATGTTTGGTACGCGGAAGGGGATCTTGCTACGCTACGCTATACCTACATCAAGACTGCCTCTACAAGATCTGTCTCTACATCTACGCTATGCTACACCTACATCTCTACATCAGTTTCTACATCTCTCATCACTTCTAGCAGACCTACGAGCCGGACAGGTCACTGCAGGTCACTGCAAGTCACTGCAGGTCACGGCCTGTCACTGCAGGTCACTGTAAGTCACTGCAGGTCACTGCATGCCACTGCAGGTCACTGCAAGTCACTGAAGGTCATGACAGGTCACTGCAGGTCACTGCAGAACACTGCAGGTCACTGCAGGTCACGGCAGGTCACCGAAGGTCGAGCTGACGAAGAGGACAAGAGGGATCAGCGATTCCCAGTACAGCCAGAGGGATCAGCAGCTTCCAATGACAGCTGGTGGAGTGGACGCACTCTTCGTCTCCCATTTCTCTTCTTTTCTCTTAAAACCCCCTCTTCTTTCTTTCCCCTACCCTCCTTTACCCCTATCCCTCCTTCTACCTTCTTCCCCATTCCTCTCTCCCTACAATGTATCCCCCCACTGCTATCCCACTCTACAACGTACCCCTCCCCCCACACGCAAGAGTGGAGCGGAACCCGGCCCAGCTCCTTGTTCCCTAGCATACCCTCCCACTCTCTCTACCCATATGACCCCCCTGTCATTCCCCAACGCTACACTAGCCCGGTTACGACGGGGGTAGTACGCTTACTAGCCCGGTTACGACGGGGGTAGTCACGCTTACTAGCCCGGCTACGAGGGGGTAGTACGCTTACTAGCCCGGTTACGACGGGGTAGTCACGCTTACTAGCCCAGTTACGAGGGGGTAGTCACGCTTTAAGCCCGGTTACGACGGGGGTAGTCACGCCTACTACCGCAAATACCAGGGTTCAGCGACGGTTACTAACCCTGGTACTAGGGGTATAGTAAGTTGTACTACCTCTCTTACCAGGGGAATTCCCTTTCTTACCAGCCCACTTACCACATATCCACCAGTTACTGCAGCTTTTGCGTTGACTATTTTTCGCCCGAATATCTCAACAACAGGCAATTTTTTTCCGGAACGAGATTTATTCGTACAGTAAACCGAGTTGAAACATCTGACATGACAGTTATGACAGCAAACACGCGGCTGATCGCCTGCTCGGGAACGCCCCCGAGCAGGCGATCACCGTGTTTTGCCGCCGAGAGGCAAAACACGGTTTCAGAACCTTTGGGGTCATGACCAATTGGCACCCTGGATCCGCCCTTGGGTTGCTGTATTGCAACTAGATTCATTCTATAAAAATATGCATGGAATGGGTTTCACATGCATAGCAAAAAACATGGGAGCAAACAAAACTCTACCCCAAATTTCCTGGGAAGTGTGTTGACATTGTTCAAGAATAATTGAAAATTCGGAGATGATACTTCTGCCTGCATACGTATCTAACTAGAAAATTATACCATGAAAACTGTTAATAATGCAGTTAATACACTACCAACAAAGAGCAAAAAGCATAAAGTACAACTTAACAAGTGAGCACTCACCCCTCCAACACACGTAGCACGCACTCACGGTGGACCACTTCCGCACTCACGTCACGCTGTCTCTGCAGCTGCGAATCGATATGGCTGCCACTACTAACAAAGAGCAACAAGCATTAAGTACAATGCAGAGAAGCTTAACACTTCACCCCTCCAACACACGTACCGACGCAACACGCACTTACGTCAACGCAGTTTGAATGCACTTGAACGCATGCAGTTTCTGCTTGCGAATCAAGATGGCTGCCGCGTGTGCCGAATTCAGAGGGTAGTTAAAGGCCTGGTAAACGGGCGAGCCCCCTGGTAAGCACTCTAGTAGGCAGCTTGTCGCGCGTGTGCCGAATTTAGGGGGTAGTTCAAGGCCTGGTTCAAGGGCGAGACCCCTGGTAGGCACTCTAGTAGGCAGATCATACTAGCGTCTCTACCATGGGTGGGAGCCTGGTACTGAATACTACCAATAGTGCCAGGTCTCGAAAGGTGGTATCTTGGGTGGTAGAAGGCCTTTACTAGGGGAGCTGGTAAGACCCATAGTATCTTTTTCTCTAAGTGTGGTAGAGCATAACCTCCTCATCACGCTCATCAAATCTTACAGTCGCACATTCAAAATCAAAGTATTTGGAGCAGGTCATAGGTTATAGGTCAAACAGTGGACTATTCGGATTTGCATGAAAAATGGCACATAGGTAGAGCATGACCTGCTTATCACGTTCATAAAATATTAGAGTCGCATATTCAAAATCAAAGGATTTAGAACAGGTCATAGGTTTAAGGTCAAACGGATGACTCTTCCGACTTGCATGCAAATTGGCACACAGGTCAGACCTCCTTATCACGTTCATAAAATCTTAGAAAGCAAATCCGAATAGTCTGCTGTTTGACCTTAAACCTATGACCTGCTCTAAATCTTTTGATTTTAAATTTGCGACTCTAAGATTTTATGAGCGTAATAAGGAGGTCACTGAGAGAAAAAGTTACTAGGGGTGGTTAGTTTTGGGCTAGTGTCAAAAATTGCGAGGCCTTTACTAACCACCCCTAGTAAAACGTACTAGGGGTATTACCACCGGTTTTACTAGGGACCTGGTAAAATTTACCAGCCCGAAAACCATGAGCTAGTCAAAGCTAACTATCCCGGTTACGACGGGGATAATACGCGTACTAGCCCGGTTACGAGGGGGTAGTACGCTTACTAGCCCGGTTACGACGGGGATAGTCACGCTTACTAGCCCGGTTACGAGGGGGTAGTACGCTTACTAGCCCGGTTACGACGGGGGTAGTCACGTTTACTACCGCAAATACCAGGGTTCAGCGACGGTTACTAACCCTGGTACTATGGGTATAGTAAGTGGTACTACCTCTCTTACCAGGGGAATTCCCTTTCTTACCAGCCCACTTACCACATATCCACCAGTTGCTGCAGCTTTTGCGTTGACTATTTTTCGCCCGAATATCTCAACAACAGGCAATTTTTCCAGAACGAGATTTATTCGTACAGTAAACCGAGTTGAAACATCTGACATGACAGTTATGACAGCAAACACGCGGCTGATCGCCTGCTCGGGAACGCCCCCGAGCAGGCGATCACCGTGTTTTGCCGCCGAGAGGCAAAACACGGTTTCAGAACCTTTGGGGGCCATGACCAATTGGCACCCTGGATCCGCCCTTGGGTTGCTGTATTGCAACAAGATTCATTCTATAAAAATATGCATGAAATAGGTTTCACATGCGTAACAAAATCACATGGGAGCCAACATAACTCGGTAACGGTGGGGCTGGCGTCACCGTCGCGACCGGGCAATCAAATCAAGGTTCAAAGTTGCTATCACCGTTGTTGGTCTGGAGTCATGGGAAAGCTTTATGACGTCACCAGATTCTGGCTACGAGCGAATCTTAGGCCGACCCGATCGGATTTAATGGCCGGGTTAGGTTAGGTTAGATTAGGTTAGTTTCATTAATTCCGATAGGTTCGGCCTACCGCTCGTAGCTATTAAATCGGGGCGGCCTAAGATTCGCTTGTAGCCAGATCTGGTGACGGCATAAAGCTTCCCTATGACTCCAGACCAACAACGGTGATAGTATCCTTGAACCTTGATTTCATTGCCAGGCCGCGACGGTGACGCCAGCCCCACCGTTACCCAAAACTCTACCCCAAATTTCCTGGGAAGTTTGTTGACATTGTTCAAGAATTGTTCGGAGATGATACCTCTGCCTGCATACTCATCTAACTAGAAAATGATACCATGGAAACTGTTCATAATGCAGTTAATACACTACCAACAAAGAGCAACAAGCATAAAGTACAGCTTAATATGTGAGCACTCACCCCTCCAACACACGTACCGACGCAACACGCACTTACGCCAACGCAGTTTGAATGCACTTGAACGCATGCAGTTTCTGCTTGCGAATCAAGATGGCTGCCGCGTGTGCCGAATTCAGAGGGTAGTTAAAGGCCTGGTAAACGGGGCGAGCCCCCTGGTAAGCACTCTAGTAGGCAGCGTGTCGCGCGTGTGCCGAATGCAGGGGTAGTTCAAGGCCTGGTTCAAGGGCGAGCCCCCTGGCAGGCACTCTAGTAGGCAGATCATGCTAGGGTCTCTACCATAGGTGAGACCCTGGTACTGAATACTACCATTAGTATCAGGCCTTGACGGGTGGTATCTTGGATGGTAGAAGGGCTTTACTAGGGGGGCTGGTAAGACCCATAGTATCTTTTTCTCTCAGTGACGTTATGTGCTACCAATGTGCCAATTTTGATGGAAATCGGATTAGTCTGTTGTTTGACTTTATACCTATCTGACCTGTTCTAAATCCTTTGGTTTTGATTGTGCGACTCTAATATTGTTTGAGCGTAATAAGGAAGTCATGTTCTACCTGTGTGCCAATTTTCATGAAAATCTGATAGTCCGCGAATGTGTTGCCGAATGTGAATCTGAGCCAATTTCATGTAAATCCGAATTTTCCGCTGTTTGGCCTTAAACCGATTACCTGGTCTAAATCCTTTCGCGACTACTTTCGAATCGGATTGGCTGAACCATTTTTTTAATTTGCGTGACGTCAGGACTCTGATTCAGAGAGTATGCATAAAGTTTTATAAACAATAATAATTTACGGCCTTCTGTCCTGAATCAGCACGATATAGGGCCATTTTTGACAATATAAAAATAAATTGTATTAAAAAAAATAAAAATATAATCGTGTTTGGGAAATTTTTCAAGGTGGAATATTTCCTGTAATACCCAATAACGCACTCGCCGTGTTAGACTTC
The DNA here is from genome assembly GCA_036785665.1 of Chirona hameri. NCBI lineage: Eukaryota > Metazoa > Arthropoda > Thecostraca > Balanomorpha > Balanidae > Chirona > Chirona hameri. The sequence continues at coordinate 67,324 of JAXIVJ010005483.1, read as the reverse complement.
AGGTGTTCAAGTTATCGTGCTTCGGTTTCTAACAAGCTTAGACGCTTAGCTGTGGCTTACTTAGATTCTTGGACGTGGAGGCGAATGGCAGAAAATTTGATGCAATACGGAATTTCTTTACATATAATGCATGGAATGACCTAAGTGATTATGAAAAGCAGGTATTCTGTAACATGAAGGCTAATTACGACAAGATGAGTGAACTCGGTAAGGTTGGAGGAAAACTGACTTCTCAAATCCTTTTCTTCGTTCGAGTTTGAGTTTGACTGATTTCTTGCCAAGGAGTGGATGACGATGGATCTTTACCAGTGGCGAATCCAGGATTCGGTCAAGGAGGGGCCACGTAGCAAAGTGGGCCCCCAGGCGTTGGTGGGACCCTCAAGCCTTGGTTGGCGCTTTTGACCTAGAAGACAAATGTAATCCATAATACACCCTCTTAGTTAAAAATATGTCTTTCAAATGCCAAAATGGGCCTCCACAAACCAGAGTTGGCCCTCTTCAAGCCAGGATGGGCCCTCTGGAGATCAGAGTAGGCCCTCTGGAGGTCAGAGTGGACCCTCTGGAGGTCAGAATGGGCACATTTATTTAAGGGTTGCTTGAAAACGGAGTAAAATTAGTTTCGAGTCACTTCGATTGGCTATGGGCCCCCTCGGGCTATTGGGCCCCTTGAGGCTCAAAGGGCCATGGGCCCCATGCCCCTCCCCCCCCCCCCCTGGAACCGCCACTGATCTCCACTACTTTCTTGTAGGCTCTAAAATAATATCGAATTATACGCAGCTATTTCCTTTAGCATCTGTCATATGTTCCGCGTTAGCGACAGTGTTTTAGTTTTCGGAAGTTTAGGTTACGTTTCAGTTCAGCTTATTTATGACTATTGCAAGCCGAACACTAGACTGAAAGTGAAGCTCTGAATAATATTAGCTAACTTGTCAGGCAAGTTGAAGCTTTTTGCACTGAGATCTCGGAAACTGTGTAAATCGTGTGTAAAAAACATCGTGTAAAAGTTTTCCGGCATCGTGGCATGTCATCGTTTGTTCTCTCTTTTTATGAGTAATATTCTGTATGATTGAGAATGCCAGAGACTATTCAGAGCATTGCCGTAAAATTATGCTGTTCGGTGGACATGTGCTGTCTCTGCCGTGCCACTTATAGCCGCCGCCATGGATAAGATCAGCGCTACTGCGTTTCGAGCCCCTGAACAATACAGCGGGAAATAATCCGTGGAACAAAAAGTTGAATATGCTGAGAATAAGATCTGCATTGGTATTGCGGGAACAAATGGTTCAGACTGCGTTCATCCACGATTTGTTATATTACGTCTGTCGCAAAACATCGCCAGCTATTTGCATCTGGAAAACAGTTCCCCCCCCCCCCGCACCATATTCTTACCAACTCAAAGTCCCCGATAGAGATGAGGACGGAATTTACCCATGTTGAGCTGTTCGCTACTTTCCTGTCCTTCAGGCATCGCCGGCCAGCCGCCATCGTTCATGCGTCCCCCTCCGGTGCAACCCGTGCCGCCGCCGGCCCGACCGAAGCGACCTCGAGCGGCGTCTGCTGACAGCGGCGATGACTGGAGTCCTTCCCGGTACGTACGGCCAGCTCAATGGCGGGCCCGCTCCACTGGCCCACGCAGTGCCGCCAAAAGCAAGAAGAAGTTGCAGCCGTCGATGAAGAGAACAGCGACAGAGACCACATCGCCTGAGGTGAGTGGTGGTCACGCGCAGGGGCGTCGCCACCGGCGGGGAGCTGGGTACCGCCCCCAGGATCGCTCCGCCCTCCCCCTCCCCCCGCCTGAATCGCTGGATTTTACCATTAGCCCCATGGGAGTGGGGAGGGGAACACCTGGCTGTCCCCTTTTAAAAATGTCTTGGCGACGCTCCTTGTCACGGGCGTCGTCGCGTGGCCGATACCCGAGAGGCTAAGCTAACGAAAACCACGATTCAAAAGAGTTTGTATCATACTAAGAAACCAGGAAAACTTATTGGGTCGGTATCCGAGCGAGTTGGAACCAAACTTTACATTTCCAAAAACAAACCAAAAACAAACCAAACATTTCCAAGAACCAAACTATTTGTTCGCGATACAAAGCACGCTTTAGAACCTAACTTCGAACTAATCTTACTTTGAATTACAGAAGGATAAGGCAAATTGTAGTTACCGGCTGTATTGGTTGTCATTCATGTTGCGCTGTTGCGATGGGACGTCATGCTTGGAAAGTGGCTTCATTTCTTCAGTCCGTATTTGCCAAGTTATTATTACTATTCATTTGACATTTAAACTTGTTTTTTGTTTGCGTGCAGTAGTAAGTGAGGAGCATTGCCCCAGGCGTGTAAAAAATATAACTCCACGGGCTGGAGACTGCAGTAGCGCACACAACAGTAACACCACGGGCTGGAGACTGCAGTAGCACACACAACGGTAACACCACGGGCTGGAGACTGCAGTAGCACACACAACGGTAACACTGCGGGATGGAGACTGCAGTAGAGCACACAACAGTAACACCACGGAATGGAGACTGCAGTAGCACACACAACGGTATCACCACGGGCTGGAGACTGCTGTAACTCACACAACAGTAACACCACGGGCTGGAGATTGCAGTAGCGCACACAACGGTAACACCACGGAATGGAGACTGCAGTAGCGTACACAACGGTAACACCACGGACTAGAGACTGCAGTAGCGTACACAACAGTAACACCACGGGCTGGAGACTCAATAGTAATAGCAGCTCACACAATAGTAGCACCGAACGTTAGAAACTGGAATAACGTAGACCAAGGAAAGCACCAAAGAAAGGGCAGTCACCAGAAATTGTATTACATAGTACACAGTCTAGAACAAGGACTGCTGTACGACTCAGTGGGATTTGATTAACAGTTCAGCCTGCCGCCAAACATCGTCCAATCAACGGATGGTGTTTCAATGGAATAGAAGGGAACGGCATTTGTCCTGCCATAGCGTCAACCCGTCAGGTCCCGTTGACGGTCGTGTTCGCTGCAGCTCTCCGGTCCTGCAGCTGTCCAGCCCTGAAGCTGTCCGGTCCTGCAAATGTCCGGTCCTGCAGCTGTCCGGTCCTGCAAATGTCCGGTCTTGCAGATGTCCGGTCCTGTAGCTGTCCGGTCTTGCAACTGTCCGATCCTGCAACTGTCCGGTCCTGCAGCTGTCCGGTCCTGTAACTGTCCTGTCCTGTAGCTGTCCGGTCCTGTAGCTGAGATGCAAGTTTGGACGATCAATTTCCTGTGTTCTGGACTCCAGACGGTCACTACGTAACATTGTCATATAATCAATCAATCAGTGTATTAAAAACCATCCACGAGGTGGCTATTCTGGTTTCATGTCAGTGTTACAAATAATATACAAAATACGATAAAAACGAGTACACTTCACTACACTACATCGGTAAAATCACACTTCGCATAGCGGTCTTAAAACCATCCAATGAATGGGCGGCACAAGCTTGTGGTGGCAGGCGGTTCCAGACAGCTGCAGCCCGATACGAAAAAGCCTTCTGAGAGGCGGTCAATCTGCACTTGTGCAGGTGGAGGCTACCTCGATCAGAGGCGCGCGTCTCGCGTGTGGAAACAGCGGCACGTGGGGTGAACATAGCGCGTATCTCGGGTGGCGCTCCCTCCTCTCTGAGCGCCTTAAACACCTTTACGGCGTCGCGGCGCGCCACCAGGGTCTCGATCTTCGGCCATCCTAAAGAATTTAGAGCCTGGGTTATATGATCATGCTTTTTGAGTCCTGTGACGATACGAGCGGCAAAGTTTATCAGTTTTTGGATTTTGACCAGATTTTGACCATATAACTAGGCATGTACCTACTTTATGACTGGTGCATAATCAAGGCATGCCCTCGGAGTTCAGAACATATCTCGTTTATGCATACAGTTTATATCTCAGCGGAAGTATCGGGCGGTAATGAGCCTGCATCGTTATCTGGACTCGAAGGGTTGAGACCATGACGGGAATAAGTCGAGTGTGTGGGCTTTGCCAGTGGGCTCCACAAAGGGAAAACCGAACGTTGTAAGTCAGCGTGCGCTGCTCCAAAATCCGTCAACGCAGAATTTGATAACTTAAATACGATACTTTAATGACATGAACGCTTCTGGATGTAATTGTATGGCACATCGGCCGAGTAGTTACGAAGAAATAAGCCTCTGAAAACCATGACTACGGTCTGGTCAGGCCGCCCATATGTATATTTCCCCCCAGTTGACGGAAGACTTCATGCCCCATAATTAACCTAATGACAAGGTGTCGTGCGGTTTGACACCGTGGTGTTTGTATGTTTGTATGTTTACAAATATTTTTGGGCAAGGTGTAAAATTAATACTTTTAAAGTAGTAAGCATCATATATAGGCGGTTATGACTGTCGTTCCAAACGATGTATATTGCTGTAGTTCGTTTCCGTCCCTGAATCACGATGTGAATGGCGATAACGAGGTATATTACGCTGGTTTGTTTCAGCGTCTTCTGCCCGCTGCAGCAGCAGCAGGGGACATGTCCGTGGTAGACAAGGCTCATCAGCCTCAGGAAGAGGAGGAGGAGGTCCACAGACGACCGCCATCACCACCATATGACTTCCTCGGATTCACACTGGAGGATCAGTACAAGTGAGAATGGTTTAGCTGTAGACTAGAGATGGTTTCGCGGGATTTTACTGGAGGACCGACAGGTTCAAGTGAGAACAACATGGCTCTCTTAATGCCTGTGGCGCATGTTCGAGTGTGGGGACCTCAGGTTTTAAACTTTGCTGTTGGATTAACCGTCCATCATTAGGAGTCACGGATTACAGATAATACAGGATACAACCAGATATCACGGCAAAATGCAGCATTGAATATATGAGTCTGTTCATTTGTAGAATATCGACGTCCAAAACTGTACTATATTATGTAAATATCTTTACACTTTCCATTGGTCGCGACGCCTTAACCCGCGACGTTCCGGGGGGGGGGGGGGGGCAGGGGGAGGAGAGGGGTGTTTAGACGCCCCATAAAGTTTTTCGAGGATAGCGGGAAAACCGCGGCGCTGCATTTTTGGCACAGCTGTTCGTGCATAAAATACCCACATTGTGTTAGATTCTTGACCTCGGATCATCTCAGGTCAGGTCACCAGGCCCGGTCATGTGACCCCACCTACACAAAAGTTTGCGGTCATACCACAGCCACAGTGTTTAGCCGATCAGTTTCGAACTTACATAATTCCATAAGGTTATAGGTACCTATAATACGTTTATCTCGGATTTTGTACATCGGTGACCTAAGGTCGGGTCAATTCCATGACCTCATTATAAGTAAATGGGGAAATATTAAAATGCTTCCTATTCCGAGGATACGCTTAAAGGAAATATTAATACCAGTAAGGCACCGTAGTTGGCGATGAACAAACGAGCGCGAAGGAAATGTATGGGGAATTTCAACTCGATCGGGCAAGCAGTTTCTGAGATACAAAAAAAAGGTGCGCACGTGCAGAGGCACCCACCTTTGACTCGTGGGAAAATGGGGGCTGAGAGGTCGCTAACCATGCACCAAATTCGAACACAATCGGCTCAGTCGTTCCTGAGATGAACAAAAGGGGTGTGCACGTGCGCACGTGCAGAGGCGCAACACCCCTGACTTGGGGGAAACTGGCGGATGAGAGGTCCCTAACCACACACCAAATTTTAACACAATCGGCTCAGCCGTTCCTGAGATATAGAATAGGGGTGTGCACGTGCGCACGTGCAGTCACCCCACCCCTGAGTTGTGTGAAAGTGGCGGCTGAGGGGTCCCTAACCACACACGAAATTTTCATATAATCTGCTCAGCCGTTGTGGAGTTATTGCGAGAAAACACCTTTTAACACCCCTCACGCGGAACGCGCTACGCGCAGTGGTAGTCACCCACATGAGTCAGCACTGGTCTCAAACAGGGTAGGTTAGATGGGGCTGCTCAGCAAAGAAGTCTGCTTGTCAATCGGACGTGCGGTTGCAGAGATATGAGCTTCTCAAAAGCGTCACCACGGGTCGGGTCGGGTCGGGTCGGCCCGGGCCGGGCTGCTCATAATCAGATGTTTCCCATACACAACGGAAGGACCAGCTCGCTCGTAATCAGTCCAATTCCTTCTGGATAATGTTATCATAGGCCATTCTTGATAATTCAGGTGTAATTTGTGTTCAGTGACCCCTACAGGGTCAGCCGAGGTCATCTGAGGTCATCAACACCTTTTTGTCAATAACTCGACAGAATGAAGTATTTCAAACCAGCACCAATGCGTTTATCTCGTCGTGACACGTCTCCCAATATGCAACATGACCTACTTGGGTCACCACTTGACCTGATATCAAATTTCTAAGTTGACCTAAACTGGTCAAAAAGAATATGATTCGAAGCGCCTTGACGAGACAAACACGATAGCGTCAAAACGATTGCCTTGTCTTTATAAAATACAAAGTTATTTGCGAAAATTTGAGAGAGAAGAAAAATCCGCTACCTGTGTAGGCAGGAGTGCCCTTCCATGCCCATGTGACTTGATAATTATTCTGTTAAAATCAGGAAATGTGTCAATTTTTGGCCCCCCACCTGCTGGATCTGCCAGTGGCCTTAACCCGCGACTTACTGGGGGGGGGGGGGAATTTTGCCCCCCCCCACCCGTTATTTTGCAATAACTCCTAAACGAAAACGGATATCGTCACCAAACTAGCAGTACTTTCTCTCACATCAATTCTACACATGTTGGCAAAAGGAAAAATATGAGGCTATGATAGGTCAACTGGGAATGACGTCAGAGTGACGTCATGTTCTTCGTTTTTTGTTGCAAAATCTTGGTTTTCGGAAAACGCTGTCAAAGGTACGATGTTTAAGATAAACGCAATTGTCTTACATCAAATTACTGATAATAGACCGCGCTATCAAACTGCTATCTCGGATTTTTGAGGGTTTTTTTAATTCAAAATTTTGAGAAATCCATTTTTTTTTTACATTTTCAAGAAAAAATCAGAATTATCCAAAAACCGGAATATATGTGATCGAAACGTGTGCGGTGAATATGTGTACCAAATTTGAAATCGATATCTTCGAAAATGACTGAGTTATGACCTTTAAATGACACAAATCGACCACCTCTCACAGCATTACTATGCATAAAAAAACGCTTTTCCATTTTTGCTTTTTACTTCTATTTATATGAAACAAACAATGTTCTAATGTCATTTTTCGCGTTCTAGACGAAAAACAAACCCACAAACATGTGTTACAACGCCTAATGCCCGTAATCTGCAATTTGACTTCGTGACCTCGGATGACCTTGACCTGACCCAAGGTCATAAACAGCTTAGAAAGGTACTTAGAAGTGTCAGACACACGAATGATACCGATTTATCGACAGCTTATGCGTTTAATATCGCAATTTTGCGCGACAATTCCATCCATCGAGACCTTCTGATACGGTCAAACATTTTGTACTTGACCTGACCTATGACGTTATCGGTGGCCTCGAGGTCAACAATACTATGTTTCCCTCTATAAATTTCCCAGGGCTATCGAATGCCGTTGGAATTCTTACATTCGGTCCAGTAGTTCCGGAGATCCGAGGGGGGGGGGGCAAAGATAGCCCCCCCCCCCCCCCCCCCCCAGTAAGTCGCGTTATGAAATATACCCCAGTAACTCGCGGGTTAAACTAAGAAAAGCTACTTGATAAGCCCGTGAGCGCTCAAAATGTTCGACTGAAGTTTATACGTTGCTGTTTTCTGAAGTTGTCTTTGCAAACTTATGACGGATCGTTTCGCGTAAAGCGCCTCCACATTCTATAGTCTATACGTCAGTGCAATACCTCGAATTTATGTGTTTGCAATGTAATTTGTCACAAACATGAGCAATCGGGGCAACGTAAAATGCTTAGGGCCCGACGTTTCGCGTTGCCTCTTCTTCATTGTGTTGCTGCTGGGACCTTCAAGGAGCCTTGTGCTTGCACGTAAAATTGTTAACCCGCGCACCGACAAGGTCCGCACCAACTTCGAACCGACAGGGGGGGGGGGGGATACCCGCCTCTCTAAGATTGCAAAAAACATGCAACATAGCGACAAACATAAACCACGTTAGATAGCTCGAAACAAGATATAATTAAAGTACTAAGGTTATTTTTTAGGTCAGGTCATTATTGAGGTCACCAAAGGTCAACAAAGGTAACATTTCGGCCATATATATATATATATATATATATATATATATATATATATATATATATATATATATATATATATATATATATATATATATATATATATATATATATATATATATATATATATATATATATATATATATATGGTCCTTGCCAAAACCCGTCTATATCTCGAAAACAAAAAGAGCTAGCGACGCCCGAAAAAACTTCCGAAATATAATTAAATTTGCTGTCACTTAGGCTTAATCAGATTTCATATCACGTCAGTAGTTAGCTTCAGGGGAGGCCATCGAACTTGACACATTCTGAAAATCGTGGAATTGTTTTTAGGGAATAACTTTTTGATATACGCATGATCAAGCGATATCTACAGTTTTCACCATTTTGTTTCTCCGTCGAGACGCATCGAATAGTATATCGTATGACCATGACCTAGTTGGGTAATATCCACAAAATTACCTGACCTGTGCTCAGGTCAAGGTCAGTTCAAGTTCAAATTTTACATCAATCAACACGTCTCGACGAGCCAAACACAATGTTGAGAATTAAATTACTCTACCTTGATTTGGCAAAGAGTTACTGAAGAAAACCACGCGTGACCTCGGGGTCACCTGAGTTGACCTTGTAAAGGTCACAGAACAAAAATGTGACTAGGGTCTTTGGGTCATATGGCACATTAATGGTGTATCTGGTGAAAACTGGTCAAATCTAAACATTTACTGTGGATTTATACATGTTTTCAATTGTATCCATTTAATTATAGTGATGAGGTCACGAAATCGATCTGACCTTAGGTCACTGATCTGAAAAATTCGAGATTACAAAATTGTAGGTACTTATGGACTTATTAAGTCCTGTGAGTTTGAAACTGCTTGGTCAATCACTGTGGCTTTGGCACGACCACAAACTTTCAAAAACTTGCTTGGAGGTGGGGTCACTTAACGTGACCTGTTGATCTGACCTGAGATGACTCGAGAAAGCAAAATACACACAATGTGGATAATTCATGCCCGAATAGTTATGTTAAGTTTGGCGGCGCTGCACTTCGCTGTTTTCCCAATATTTACGAAAATCTCAGGTGGGCGGATATCCGCACCCCACGTCGGTACGCGTGTTAATACTTCATATGGTGTCAAAGGGAGTCAGTTGCAGCAAATTATTTTGTATCAGACCACGTATGTACGTACGCCTCCCGCAGTTGCTAAGGTAAACAATAAGGTCCGGCTTCTTTCTCTTCTAGCGTATGTTTCACTACGAATTAAGACACGACCATATATGCATTCAAACCGCATTACTGAGAGATTAAAATTGATATATTGACGCATTGGCTCAATCCATTGGCTGCTTTTATACAAAAATCCGTTTTACCACCGCAAAGCGCTAAAACGAATTTTTGCTTAAAACCAGTTAATAGATAAGGTGGGCAAATGCGTCAATATATAAATTTGAAGCTCTCAGTAATGCGATTTGAATGCATATATGGTCGTTTCTTAATTCACCGTCAAACATACGCTAGAGGAAAAAATAAACCGGACCTTAGTGTGGGTGTACCATAGCAACTGCGGGACCCTGTACTCATCAGTCAATCTACGCATGAGGTCTGTTCAACATGAATCTGTCCGACGTTTTTTTGCGATTATTTAGGGCCCCTGCAAAATATAGAGGCCTAAATACGAGGAGACACATTTCGCGTTTGTTTGGGGGAGGGGGCCTTTGGCCGAGGGGGCTCCTGGGAATGCCGTGACCCTCTTGTCGAAGGTCTGGCTGCGCCCCTGGTACTACCCATTTTCACAATATGACACCATATAAGGTCAAGGTCAGGTCACAAGGTCAAAATTTGAAATTGATAAATCTAACTAAAAAAGGCATGTTTCTAGGCCAGTTTTGTCTATAAAAAAATACAGTGCTGGCACTTATTTGTTTGTATCTTGTCATTAAAAGAAGACAAAACGCAACTTAAAAAAATGACGTCATGAGTTACTTATAGTTATACTTAGGGCGCCATAAGTTAGTTAAATATTAGTTAGTCAGTCAGCTAAAAACAAAATGCTTTGAAATTTTGTTTGGACATTGTCCATACTTGTTTCTCCTATATATTCAGTTTTTTATATATCGTTGAAAATGTTGATTTTGTGGATTTTTCCCCGACAAAATCAGTTTATATTTGGGGGTCAAAAACCAAAATTTTGCAAATCTGAGTGAGACATTTTGAAGAGAATGTCATTTTCTTGCTTATGACGTTTTTATTTGTAATTTGCTTCAACACTCTATTTTCTACGATTTTTCAAACATTTATCGTTTTTACACGAAAAATGGACTGACATGCCGTCATAAACGTCATTATCTCCCAAAGCACTCAACCAATTGCATTGAAATTTTGTGAGAAGACGTGTAATTGATGCAGTATTGGGTGCTTAAAGTTTTACGCCAAAATGTATCATAGTTTTCAATGTATTGACAAAATACTGGAAGGGGGGCAGATTCTGCTTTAGTCAGATTCATATTCCGTTTTAACCCTATTCCTTACGGGGGGGCAGATTCTGCTTTAGTCAGATTCATATTCCGTTTTAACCCTATTCCTTACGGGGGGGCAGATTCTGCTTTAGTCAGATTCATATTCCGTTTTAACCCTATTCCTTACGGGGGGCAGATTCTGCTTTAGTCAAATTCATATTCCGTTTTAACCCTATTCCTTACGGGGGGGCAGATTCTGCTTTAGTCAGATTCATATTCCGTTTTAACCCTATTCCTTACGGGGGGCAGATTCTGCTTTAGTCAGATTCATATTCCGTTTTAACCCTATTCCTTACGGGGGGGCAGATTCTGCTTTAGTCAGATTCATATTCCGTTTTAACCCTATTCCTTACGGGGGCAGATTCTGCTTTAGTCAGATTCATATTCCGTTTTAACCCTATTCCTTACGGGGGGGGCAGATTCTGCCCCTCCCGGTGTTTTTTTTCGCATGCTGCTACTAAACTACTGGAGCGTCTTGCAATTTTCTGACTTTTTCCCAAATTGAATAGCGCATGTTGTGTCAACATTTTGAGAGAAAAAATACGGCCGAGCAGAGGCGGTGCCAGGCTCCTCTTTCGGAGAGGGTGCTACGAATGCGGTTGTGCGGCGCATACTTTCTTCGTAGTTTGCGGTGCAATGCGTCAAAAACATTTGCAATGCAATATGCATCATACATACTGGGATTGTACATGTTTTCGGCAGAGGTGCACTCAGATACAAACAAATGGGAGGCGATATCCTCCCTCAAATTAGATCCAACTTAAAATTAGTTAGATGATAAAAAGCGTTATCGCATGGTGCCTCACGTTGTTTTCCTGGATCCGCCTGTGCGCAATATACTAAATTTAACAAGTTACAGCAAATAATGCCCACATGTGACGTTCATGTCCTCCCAAACAATCACGAACAGCACAAATTTATTATAAAACAAAATCCCCCATTTTACATCCCCTGAATACGCATGATTTTTTTATTCTGGTATTTGTCTTTTAATATATTAAAGACCAGTACATTTAAAGTTCAAAAACGTTTGGGGAATGCAAATCGGTCAAACCACATGGTCGCAATGACCTTTCAAAGAACACCCAAAATGTTCGTATTTTTTGCCCCCTGGCCCCGATTTAAAAAAAAAACATTCGGGCTCTTAAAAGAACGATCTTGTCATGACGAATCGAATTACGTTTTTCCCATCGAAATCGACCGAGCAGTTATCGAGATTTCCCTGAGGAAGGGGGGCAGAATCCCCCCGGACGTTAACGTAATTTTAGCCGCCCGCAAGGAATAGGGTTAAAGCCTTGGCATTTGCAAATCACTAGTCCTACACCAGAATAAATACATTGAACCCTAATCTATTCTCCATCTTAAATTGCATAATATGGATCCTGAATATTTCCTTTATTGGTCATAAGAGACCAAATACTCAGTATTGTTGGATCCAATAATTGAAATGACTATCCACATTCCCATATTATTAAATAGCCAATGCATTTACAGCAACTACACGAACACCATAATTATACTTACCTTCCAGTGGCGGAGCTACAGGTTCGAGTTTGGGGGCAAATTTTTTGCTCCGTTTCGTCAGCGAAAAGTTGTTGACAGGGGAGGGGGAGGGGCGTCGGGTCGTCAGCGCGAAAGAGTCGTTGAGCGGAGGAGAGGGGCAAATCACGCCTTCCCAGAGCAAAAATCACAACCTCCCGGAACGGTTTGGGGGCGGGGGCAAAAACAAGCGTTTGCCTACCAATTTTTCGTTGGAGGGAGGGAGGGGGGGGGGGGGGCAATTGGGGCATTCCAAAAACAGATCGACCAGAATATCTTTAAATAACACCCTACATCTCATATTTCGATAAAACTACGTGTCGGGGGTTATCTGGGCTGTATATTCACGCTGTTAACTTTTTAGCCCCGTCGTCAAATGGTTTTCGAGTTATAGCCCCAGGCAACTTTGTATTGGCAAGCAAAACTCGAATTTTCAGCGGGCAATATCTCCTATCTAAGTTATGCAAGTCATATAATGCTATTTATCATCAGAATCATCACTAACAATATATTATTATGATGTAATCATTTTTGGAAAATTAGAAAATTATGGAATTTCAACACGTGATCTCAGGTCAAATCACGTGATTTTATAATGTGGCCATTTAAAATTTGGATTTTTTTTCCCATGCCAGAATCGACATCTATACATAAGCCTTCGATGTTTAAACAATTGGTGATAGTTTTTTTTCTCTATAAATATTTTATTTATATTTTCGTATTTGAAAAAATAATGGTCACCAGCACAGCACGTCTTTGGTAATAACTTTGCACATAATAGAGAGAGCTAGAGAGCGGCATTAACAAACGGCATTATGCTTATCTCGTCGACCTGCTTTCAATGATATATAACATCAGCCTTGTAGTCGCTCTGTGACCTCAAGGTCACGTGACCAGAGGCCACCCGTGGCAGTCCACGTCAGATCCACCAAACCATAACCTCCTACTTCTCGTATTCTGATTGAACTAGGTGTCAGGGGTCATCTGGGCCGTAAATTCACGTTGTAAAATTTGCAGCCCCGTCCGTCGAACGGTTTTCGAGTTATAGCCTCAGGCATCTCTTTTATGTCGCCCAAAGCTTTAATTTTCTTCGGGCGATATCTCCCATACACATAATTCGAATTATATAAACCACAGATAACAGGAGACCTGGATTTGACACGAAATTTTCACCCTCGTATTTTAGAGCCGAAATTTGAAACGGAGCTGTTAAAGGAAATAGTTCACCTTCGGAAATTTTTTTCAGAACACGATTGTATTATATTTCTTAATAGTTTCTTTTTTCTTTTCAAAAATGGTCCTTCAACGCGCCAATTCAGGACAGAAGGTCGTAAATTATTAATTATATCGTGTGCGTTATTGGTCTGGGCATGCTCCATGCAGTGCTGGCACTTTCAGACGGTACGGTATATCATATATGCGCCGCATTCCTTCGCCAAAAAGTCAAATATCTTCGGCTGGAGTCTTTTCAGCCAAGACAAGTTCCAGATAAGGATTGCTCAACACGAGCTACAAAACTGCTATTTCAGTTCAAAACCCCATGTTGAATGTGAACTACTTCCTTTAAAGTGAATAGTTCACCTTTAACATGGGGTTTTGGACTGAGATAGCAGATTTGTAGAGCAGATCTAAAAATGGGTTGTGGTGAAAGAATTAATTACCTCCCTACGTTAAGTAATTTCGACACAGGACTAGTGGGCCCGGTTTCATGTCCGCTGTTCCGGGCCACGATCGGGACATGAACGCTCGCCACCGGCGGCAGGTACACTCTCTGGCACGTAGTCTCTGATCACGACGCCTCGTTAATATCTGCTCAGCCGCCCGGGCGGCCCCTTGTCAGAGACTGTACTTGGCGTCAGGCGGAGCGGGGCGGAGCCAGAACGCCAGCTGCCATCGTACGATTTCTCGTGAAATACAAAGAGAAACTTACTTCTTAGTTCTTTCTCCACATATATCCATCAGTTGTCCAAACCAAAGTCATATTCGTAGTTTTGAGCTCAAAATGCACCATATGGTTGAATTTCAAGACAACTTTCAAGGTGACCTATTCCCTTTAACTGCACTCATAGGTGTCAATTTATATACTTTTGGGGTGGCCTTCGCCCCCCCATGTTGAGTTCGGCCCCCCAATGGTGCCCTCGCTCCTCCCCCATGGTATCCGCACGTCCCCATGTTTTTGGACGCTGGCGGATCCAAGAGGGGCAAAGCGGCCAAGCCCCCCAAACCGCTTGAAATGGGCAACAGATTGACACGTTTCCTATTTAAAAAAGAAAGTCTACGCAGCTTTTACTAAGAACAGTTTGTTTTAAATCCCCTCTTTATGTATAAAGATGCGAAATCTGTTGAATTTTTAGTATATTTGCAATGTTGGATTTTTAGGGCATTTTTCCGCAGAAATGTTTTTTTAATTTATTTCTTTTAAGTTATTTTTTAAAGGGTCAAAAACCAAAGTTTTCACAAATCCGAGAATGTATTTTGTAGCCCTTGCCATTTGCTATTTTCTGACGTTTTTTTATTGCATTTTGCTCAAAATATAGACATTGTATGATCTCTTAAAGTTAAGCTGATTTTTTTATTCGCTAAACTCGTGTGTAGTGACGTCACTAAATTCTAGATTTTTTCTCGTCGAAACTTCTTCATTTATGTACGGAAGACGTAAAATTGGTGTAGGAGAAGGTAACCAAAGTTTCACGTTGATATCGCTATTGGTTTTTGAGCTATTGCGAAAATTCGTTAGGGGAGATATTTGCCTCCCTCCCCTCCCTCCCCCCCCCCCCCCCACCCAGTCAATGGCAGGTTAACATTGCCGTTTTACTAAGTAAGAGTTCCAAGTAAGGACTCGGGCCTTCCATGGCGGATGCAGACCGGCGGACTCGGGCCTTCCATGGCGGATGCAGACCGGCCCAAAACGTTGGTTTGAGGGCCATCCGACAGAATTCCAAAACTCATGAGATTTCGTCTGCTTTTGCATTATCAATTGATTACAAATACTGTCCTTTGTACAAATTGCCTAGAATTTCTTTTAAAATTGTGAATTTCAGCCGATTTGGGTGGTTTCGGTAAAGCCATGGCGCTGATAGGCTCCCCTTGGATCCGTCCCTCTTCGGCCAGTGGCGGATCCAGGGGGAGGGGGGCATCAGGGGCAAATACCCCTCCCCAGGAATCTGGGGGGGGGGGGTGCATTCAATACAAATATCCCCCCCCCGCGCGTTCCCAATTTATCGTAAAATCGTAAAAATTGTCTTTGCAGCAGTACAAATTCAGCTATCCACAGTCAAAAACCATAAAATTTCGCGCCGCTTCGCGGCATGACACAACTTTCGCAATTGCTTATACAAATTTGGAAAATGAGAAAATGAATTGCATTAAGTGTCTCGCAGAGGCTCTCCTTGACGGTAATTGCTGGCACTGGCGGATCCAGGGGGGGGGGGGGGAATCAGGGGAAAATCTCCCACCCCACCATCCCCAAGTATGTTCCCTGCACTGAAAGTGAAAAACAATGATCTTAGGAGAAAACTTCATGAAAACGGAAGTTTGTATCTCCGAGTGATTTAATTTGAAGTTTGTAAGTATCCCTTGCTTTCAATGAAAGACAAAACGGCGC
This sequence comes from Chirona hameri, assembly GCA_036785665.1. Lineage (NCBI taxonomy): Eukaryota > Metazoa > Arthropoda > Thecostraca > Balanomorpha > Balanidae > Chirona > Chirona hameri. Next base: position 51,491 of record JAXIVJ010005483.1, on the reverse strand, counting down.
ACCTGATGCAATTCAAGCAGCCCCGGTGACATTTAACCCGCGCCCCCCTGGGGGAGGGGGGGGGGGGTCAGAATCTGATAACTTGAAAACTATGATAGATATCAACGTCAAACTTTCAGCACCTGATGCTCCATCAATTATACGTATTCTCACCAAATTCCAATGACATTGATGTATTATGTTGGGAGATAATGACGTTGACGTCATGTCATGCCATTTTTGGTGGAACAAATTATAAATGTTTGAACAATCATAGAAAATAGAGTTTTGAAACAAATTGCACCAAAAAAACGTTAAAAGAAATTAAATGACATTCTCTTCAACATGGCTATCTCAGATTTGCGGAAGTTTGTGTTTTTAACCCCCCATTTTTTTAATCCACAAAATCAATTGTTGTGAATTTGAAAGGTGAATTTCTTAAGCTCGAATACCAAAATGAGGTGACCGACCCAAATCTGCCGAGGAAAAAATGGGATACCTTTTAGCCACAAAAAGACCCCCCACGGAGAGAGGTTCGATCCGCCAGTGTGTTCGCCCCCCCCCCCCCCCCCCAAACCGTTTTGAAAAATCGACACCGCTGAGCCTGCACTTTCAAAAGAAAACCTCGGACACAAACTATTCGCGTCCCGCCGCCATTACGAACCAAACAAACATTCCCCGCTCGGAGCCTTTTTCCCCGGAGCGGCCTAAAGACATATTCCGGGGGGGGGGATTTACTTCTGGCAATTTGACAGGCAAAGAACTACGTTCACCGGTTTTTGTGAACCCAGAGCAAAGCAAGGGAATAGGGTGGTCTTGTGGTGCTTCGGCTTATCTTTATTTTGCAGCGTTTTACCCACCGCGTCAGCTCTAGTATTCCCGCGTCATATTTGTCGCCGGAACATTCCAGAACGTTATTAATTCGTATACTTTCATATTATTAATATGTTATTGGTTAACCAGATTCATCTGCAATTTGTTTTCCGTCTTCATATTTCTCTTGTAACTCATCGTACCTGATTTTCCTATAATCAGTTTCTGTATTCGTAACTTCAATTTATATTTAGAACATAGTCGATTTCAGTCTCGGCAACGTGGCATTCTGCCCACTCTCGCTCTGCTCTCGCGCCAACCGGTTGGTTCATTCGTCGCTCGTCTCAAATATTATTACTTTGCTCTTCCAACTTAACGTAACATATTTATCACCATCTACTTACATTCACACATTATGTAGCTGTCCACGTTTCTGATCTTCGGCATACTGCCTGGGTATTTAGTTGTCGATTCGGTTGTTGTATCATGTACCCGCTGCTCTCGCTCGGGCATGATTCATTTGTTCTGTTCTTGGGTTTTGATACCTGGAATTAATACAACTGTGGGCGTGCATCAATTCGGTTTTCTTCCTCCAATGCTTCTCACCCCACAGTTTTGGTGATCCCGACGTGATCATGATTCTGACTATCTTCCAACTTAATTTGAACACGCTTTCTTCAACGTGGCAACAATGTTCATTCCACCTTCGGTCTTGGTGAGATATTTGTTTGCCCTCTTCTATGGTTCGAGTCCTCTTTGAAATAGAGGTGGCACGCTTTGTCGCCCGCCCCGCCGTCAGCTGACTGATTTCACAGCTGACTGATTCCCGCAGCTGATTCTGCTTCACTGGTTTTGCTCCGTTCTGCTCGGTCGCTCCGATTCCCATTGAATGTGTATTGTCTGGTGAATATTTTGTGTGAACATATGATAATTTAACAGTTAAACATTGATATATTCTAACATTACTGAACATTTATTTGAATACTTTGTCATTACTATGCCTGACAAACCCAACATTGCAGTTATGGATTATGTTAGTGAAGCCTCTGTTCATGGTGTCAGTATCAAGCCCCCTGCTTTCATGGAAACTGCTGTCCAGGGCTGGTTTGCGGTCATGGACGCCCAATTTCACATTGCCGGAATCACTGTGGAAGCAACCAAGTTCTACCATGTGCTGTCAGCACTCCTGCCTGACACCATCGCTCACATCCCTCAGGTCACCCTGACTAGCAGGAACTTCCAGGAACTGCAGCAGGTCGTGACCGACATGTATGAGAAAACCAAACCTGAACTGTTTGAGCGTCTTATCAGTAAGACTCGGTTGACGGGACGCCCATCTCTGTTCCTCTGCGAGCTCCGTGAAGTGGCGGACAAGGTTGGTGTCGGAGATGACCTGATTCGTCACAAATTCGTTCAGTCCCTCCCGACCAGCATCGCTCCGGTGCTGGCCTCGCAGCGCGAGCTCACTCTCTCGCAGTTGGGGAAGCTCGCTGACGAACTGGTCCCTCTTGTCCAGGGGACTCTCACGGCGGTGAACGTAGTTAACGAAGGTGAACCTCAGTGGGGCCCTGGTGCGAGTCAGCACCAGTTTCCCCGCCAGTCTCAGCCCTGTCACACCTGCGAAGCTCCCCAGCGAGGCTTCCCAGCTCATGACTCCCTGCCATGTCACTTCGCTTCTCCACAGTTGAGGCAACAACAGTCGAGCTTCCACAGGTACCCCGCTCAGGTTCGTGAAGCTGGTGCGTCTGGTGCGGTCCAAGGTCTGACACCGTTTCACGAAGGACAGAGACCCAAAGTGTGTCGTGCTCACGTGTTCTTCGGCGCACATGCTCGTACGTGTAAACCATGGTGTCAGTGGCCATCCAGGTCTGCTAACCTCAGAGTGCAGCCCTCGTCGCGCTCGGCCTCACCTGCTCGCGAACCACCCTCACCTCAGGGAAACTAGAGGGGCAGGCCGTTAATGCAGCCCTTGGCCTGCCACTTCTTCGGGTTGCAGCCCAGGCTGGTTCACGGCCACTGAGATTTGTTGTCGACACAGGTGCTGGGGTTTCACTGATCCCACAGGAGTGTGTGAATGGTATCCTGATCCAGCCCACTGCCGTCTCCATCACTACCGCTAGTGGCCAGCAGCTTCGTGTGTACGGAGAGGCTGCTCTTGATGTTGTCCTTCCTGACCTGAGACGCCAGTTCACGTGGACGTTTGTTATCGCTGAGGTGACAGAGCCACTGCTGGGTAACGACTTCCTGTCATACCATTCGTTGATTGTCGACTGTGGTGCACAGGTCCTCCGAGATGCAACCACATCCCTCTCTGTTCTTGGAGTCCAGACGACCGAACCTGCGGTCAACCTGGTGGTCAACGACCTCTCTGCTCTTCCCGAGATAGTGCAACCTATCCTGCGTGATCACTCTTCTGTTTTGGAACCGTGCCAACCAGGTAACATGTTCAAGCCGACCTTTGCTAGTCCGCGGCGGCTTCCACCTGACAAGCTGCAGGCTGCCAAACAGTCGTTTGATGTTCTGTTGAAGACAGGAGTCATTCGCCCGTCCAGGTCTCCCTGGGCCTCCCCGATCCACTTGGTTCCCAAACATGACCCCGGTGAGTGGAGAGTCACTGGTGACTATCGTGCTCTGAACGTAGTGACCAGACCAGATCGATATCCTCTCCCCCACATCCAGAGTCTGTCCACCAAACTGCATGGTATGACTTGTTTCAGCAAAGTGGACCTGCTTCGAGCCTACCACCAAATCCCCATGAACCCTGCTGATGTGGAGAAAACCGCAATCACCACGCCTTTTGGGCTGTTCGAGCACGTGTTCATGCCCCTAGGTCTGCGCAATTCTGGCGCCACGTTCCAGCGTGTGATGGATGGAATCTTCAGAGATGTCCCCTGCGTGTTCATCTATCTGGATGACATTCTGGTGTTTTCCGAGAACGAGGCGCAGCACGTCGCTGACCTGCGACTTGTGTTCATCAAGCTGGCTGAGCACAAACTCCGGATCTCCCTCAACAAGTGTGAGTTCATGCACACGTCACTCGTGTTCCTCGGGCACCAGGTGTCCGAGAGGGGGCTCAGCCCTCCCCAGGCCAGAGTAGCGGAGGTTATTGATCTGCCCAGACCCCCTGACTCAGCGGCTCTGCGCCGCTATCTCGGCCTCCTCGGTTTCTACCGGCGCATGATCCCTCGCTTCGCTGATGTGGTGTACCCCCTCACGGAGCTGATTCGTCTGAACCCAAAGAGTAAGGAGCTGCTTTGGGACGAGCAGCAGTCCCAAGCGTTCAGCGACAGTAAGGCAGCACTGGCCGGGGCCTGTCTGCTGCCTCACCCACTACCACAGTGCCATGTGTATGAGTTGGTGACCGATGCCTCACAGGTCGCTGTCGGAGCCGTCCTTCACCAGATCGTCGATGGAGAGTCGATTCCTGTCGGATTTTTCTCCAGGAAACTCAGCCAGCCACAGCAGAGATACGCGGCCTACGACAGAGAGCTCCTCGCAGCTTACCTGGCCACGTTACACTTCCGTGACGTCATCGAGGGTCGGCGAGTCACTCTCCTCACCGACCACAAACCCCTCGTGAGTGCGTTTCGCAGTCCACACGTGGCGAAGTCTGATCGCCAGCAGCGCCACTGGTCGGTGATTACCGAGTATGTCATGGATGTGCGGTACATCCGTGACTGTGATAACGTTGTCGCCGACTGTCTCAGTCGCCCTGTCCTCGCTGTGTCCCTCGACTCGTGTGACCTCCACTTTATCGCAGAACAGCAGGAGCAGGATGAGGAGACCTCCCGTCTGCGAGACTCCCTCGAGCCAGTATCCCTCGCAGATGGTGTGACGGTCCTCTGTGACATGACGACCCCTCAGCCGCGGCCGTTCGTACCTGAGGCGTGCCGCCGCTCAGTCTTCGGCAGGTTTCACAACCTGTCTCACCCCGGTCGTAAAGCCACAACTCGCTTGTTGACTTCTCGGTACTTTTGGCCTTCTATACGCAGGGATATTCATCACTGGGTGCGTGAGTGTCTGTCTTGCCAGGAGGCAAAAGTCCACCGCCACACGAGGTCTGCTCCGGGATCATTTGACGTGCCTTCTGCGCGTTTTGAAACTGTACACATTGATATCGTTGGACCCCTACCCCCGTCTGTGCCTCATGGTCAACCGTTCACTTCTCCATTTCGTTATTTGTTAACCTGCATCGATCGTGCCACCCGCTGGGTAGAAGCTACGCCCTTAGTTAGTATTACTGCAGAAAGTGTCGCTTCCTCGTTTTTGGAGACATGGGTCTCGAGATTTGGAGTTCCCCTGTATGTGGTCACTGACAGGGGTGCTCAGTTTGAATCAGAGCTATTTCAACATTTGTCAGCAATGGTTGGATTTCATCGCTTGCGAACCACATCTTATCACCCTACATGTAACGGCATGGTTGAAAGATTTCATCGTACACTGAAGGCAGCTATTCGTTCTCGCAAACAGGAGTGGCTACGCGCGCTGCCTGTTGTTCTGCTTGGCATTCGCGCCATGCCGAACGAGTCTGGTTTTTCCCCTTTTACAGCCGTCACGGGAACACAGCTGCTGTTCCCGCAGTGTTCTGCCGCACGGACAAGCGTCACTTCTGGGAAGAAGTTCATCCGCGAGCTGGCTCACCACATGTCGGAGATTGATTTCGTTTCCCTATCGCGCGGTCATCATCATGCCAGTGTACCATCATCTTGCGTTCCCGCCGACCTGACCACCTGTACTCATGTGTGGTTGCGCGTTGACCGCGTACGCCGCCCCCTGGAGGCCCCTTACCGCGGGCCCCTGAAGGTTGTCCGTCGGACTCAGAAGTTTTTGTTTTGGAGCTTCCTTCAGGTGATCACGACACTGTCAGTATTGACCGCCTGAAGCCTGTATGTATGCCCGTGCCCCTTGACCAGGACTGTTCCAGGGGAGCGCAATACCCCGCGACCTCAGTGTCGAGACCTGAGGAGGAGCGAGCGCGCCGGACACCTCCGCCTACTGAGCGCGGGTCTCCGGGCGCTGGGGCGCCGCCGGGGCCGCCCTCTGGCGGCGACTGCCGGCCGCCCTCTCGCGGCGACCCGCCGCATCTCGCCGCGTCTCCGGCTGCTGGGGCGCCTGACCCACAGCTGCTGTGTCGCGGCGACCCGCCGCATCTCGCGGCGTCTCCGGCTGCTGGGGCGCCTGACCCACAGCTGCCGTGTCACGGCGACCAGCCGCTGCTGCCGTCGTGTCGCGGCGATCCGCGGCTGCCCAGTGACAGTGATGGGACGACTGACCCAGTGACAGTGACCCCTCCCAGTGGTGATGGTCCGAGCCGACCTGCAGTGTCGGGGCAGTCGCCGGAGCCGGTGGTACGGACGCGCTTCGGCCGCGTCGTGAGATTTCGACGCCGGCCTGACTTCATGTATTATTAGTGTGATGTTTTTTTTTTCTTATGTGTTCTGTACGCTCCGCTCTGGGATGGAAAGTCATGTGGTGCTTCGGCTTATCTTTATTTTGCAGCGTTTTACCCACCGCGTCAGCTCTAGTATTCCCGCGTCATATTTGTCGCCGGAACATTCCAGAACGTTATTAATTCGTATACTTTCATATTATTAATATGTTATTGGTTAACCAGATTCATCTGCAATTTGTTTTCCGTCTTCATATTTCTCTTGTAACTCATCGTACCTGATTTTCCTATAATCAGTTTCTGTATTCGTAACTTCAATTTATATTTAGAACATAGTCGATTTCAGTCTCGGTAACGTGGCATTCTGCCCACTCTCGCTCTGCTCTCGCGCCAACCGGTTGGTTCATTCGTCGCTCGTCTCAAATATTATTACTTTGCTCTTCCAACTTAACGTAACATATTTATCACCATCTACTTACATTCACACATTATGTAGCTGTCCACGTTTCTGATCTTCGGCATACTGCCTGGGTATTTAGTTGTCGATTCGGTTGTTGTATCATGTACCCGCTGCTCTCGCTCGGGCATGATTCATTTGTTCTGTTCTTGGGTCTTGATACCTGGAATTAATACAACTGTGGGCGTGCATCAATTCGGTTTTCTTCCTCCAATGCTTCTCACCCCACAGTCTATCTTACGTTAAATGGTGTTCAAGGTCAAGGCTAATGTCTATTTTATGTTAAGTGATTCGTCCAAGGTCAAAGCTAAGTAAAACACGTGACACATACCTACATATTTTATTACACACACACACACACACACACACACACACACACACACACACACACACACACACACACACACACACACACACACCACACACACACACACACACACACACACACACACACACACACACACACACACACACACACACACACACACACACACACACACACACACACACACACACACACACACACACACACACACACACACACACACACACACACACACACACACACACACACACACACACACACACACACACACACACACACACACACACACACACACACACACACACACACACACACACACACACACACACACACACACACACACACACACACACACACACACACACACACACACACACACACACACACACACACACACACACACACACACACACACACACACACACACACACACACACACACACACACACACACACACACACACACACACACACACACACACACACACACACACACACACACACACACACACACACACACACACACACACACACACACACACACACACACACACACACACACACACACACACACACACACACACACACACACACACACACACACACACACACACACACACACACACACACACACACACACACACACACACACACACACACACACACACACACACACACACACACACACACACACACACACACACACACACACACACACACACACACACACACACACACACACACACACACACACACACACACACACACACACACACACACACACACACACACACACACACACACACACACACACACACACACACACACACACACACACACACACACACACACACACACACACACACACACACACACACACACACACACACACACACACACACACACACACACACACACACACACACACACACACACACACACACACACACACACACACACACACACACACACACACACACACACACACACACACACACACACACACACACACACACACACACACACACACACACACACACACACACACACACACACACACACACACACACACACACACACACACACACACACACACACACACACACACACACACACACACACACACACACACACACACACACACACACACACACACACACACACACACACACACACACACACACACACACACACACACACACACACACACACACACACACACACACACACACACACACACACACACACACACACACACACACACACACACACACACACACACACACACACACACACACACACACACACACACACACACACACACACACACACACACACACACACACACACACACACACACACACACACACACACACACACACACACACACACACACACACACACACACACACACACACACACACACACACACACACACACACACACACACACACACACACACACACACACACACACACACACACACACACACACACACACACACACACACACACACACACACACACACACACACACACACACACACACACACACACACACACACACACACACACACACACACACACACACACACACACACACACACACACACACACACACACACACACACACACACACACACACACACACACACACACACACACACACACACACACACACACACACACACACACACACACACACACACACACACACACACACACACACACACACACACACACACACACACACACACACACACACACACACACACACACACACACACACACACACACACACACACACACACACACACACAGAGACAAACATACAGCTGGACCAGGCACGTAACCAGGATTGTATCGATGGAGGGGGGGGGGGGGCGCCTCGAAAGGGCCCCTTCCCGAGCGTTGAAAGGGCCTCTTCCAAAGTGTTAAAAGGCCCCCCCCCAAACAAAAAAAACGGATGAAAAGGCACGTTACAAGGATGGAAAATACAGTATGACAGGTATGGCATGGGCCATACCAACTTCGAGGAGCTGGAGTTAGCAAACTGCCATATCAACTTTGGAACCAGCGACACCAATTTGGAATCAGCTATACCAACTTGGAATCTTTTTTAAGCTCAAGACCTGGAACTTTTAAAGGGAAATAATGACCTTTTTCCACAAAAATGGAGTTAGCACTTAAAATCGCCAGACGAGACCAAAGTATATTGTAAATTCATCACATTTTGCATGAAAACTTTCCTACCGAAAGATATTTCAAGTTAAAGTTGATAAGCGTTCCACACTTCTAACGACCGGTACTTGCAAGTACTTTTGGTCCCCATCAAACTGTGGGCTTTTCCCGTATTGTTTTTTTACGCAATGGAGTGGAAAATATATTGTGCGTTCTGCTTGTTGTGATTATATGCCCGGCGATCTTCTAAAACTAACAGCGATTGGAAAAAGTGGCAATAAAATCGGAAGCTCATCGATGCACATCAACGGCGGCATAGTTAGTGGTTGCGACCCTCAATTTTTGAAAATCAATTCATTTGTTTTCAACATTAGGAGTATTGTATAATTTGTCTATAGCTGTATATAACACTATGCTTTATATTATCATGAAAAATAATAATTATTCCCCAAAAAACTAACAAACAATAACACAAAACTGGCAATTAAATCGGAAGCTCATCGATGCACATCGACGGCGACCTATTTAGCGTCGGCGATTTGTTTACAAAGTCATTGTCATGCTTCTCGGTGCACTTAACCATTGTGGCGAGTTGTTCCTGATTAGTATACCCAAGTCCCGTAGCAGGCTTTGTTAATGACGTCACTGGTGCCATTCTTGTGTAGCATTGCAAAATATATCTGATTTGTGTTGAAAGCTAATTAAAAGACTTATTCAAATTATTGTTTTTAAGTTTGAATTTTCTTGTTAATCATTATTAAAAGTATTTTATCACTGTATTTCATAGTAGTTGACACTTCAGGAACTTGTGACGTAATAATATTGTATCCAATATGCATTTCCCTCACCTTTTGCTATTGTGGCGCAGTGCCGAGTGCTTTGCGAATACTAGCTTGCCTGGGGTTCAATTCATTCCGCCCTTATTTTTAATTGTTTCAAACGTTATCCTGAGCATAATTATTATAAAAAGTATAATGAAGTGTAACCTCATGCTCATATTAATATCAAATAACAAAAGAAAATCCAAATGGATTTTCTTTTGTTATTTGATATGAATATGAGCATGAGGTTACACTTCATTATACGCCCTTATTTCATTCGAGTTGGCATAGTTTGCATGTTGTTGTTATTCATGACTTATACTGATAGTCAGTCATGCATCACGGATGCTTCACGGATTGCTTCACGGATCAGAGCGCTGCTCGAACGCACGCTAGTAGCACTGGTAGCGCTTTCGTTCTCCATGGCAACCAGGCGTGAGCCAATGAAAAGCCAGAACGTATTCCCTTTCTGGCTTTTGATTGGCTGACGCCTGGTTGCCATGGAGAACGAAAGCGCTACTAGCGCTACTAGCGTGTGTCCGAGCAGCGCTCAGTTTGATCGGAAACGTCACAGAGCCTCCAAAAATGCCGCACTCGATGTAAACAATGGTAGGGAAGGACGAATTTGTCAATGACCTTCATGAAGTACACAAGGTACTTGTTTGGTATTTTTTCCAAACTTACAACTTTGAATTTGGGAATAATTTTATTTAATTCTTAAATTTAAATAAAATAATTTTAAAATCATAACGGTAGCCTAAGAAATTGTTGGTAACAAAATAAAAAGGCCATTATTTCCCTTTAAACAAATTGCGTCGCGGAGCGGCGCGAAAATTTTGAGTCTCATGCCCTGGATATGCTTTCTCATCAATGCGTCGCATTGCGTATGGTGCGGACCTCAAAAAATGCTATATTGTGCGTTTAAAAGTGCGGTAAAAAAGGGTGCTAAAGTGAGCCCAATTATATAGGAAAGTAGCAACATTACACATAAATCCGCCGAGAAACGATTCAATTTTTTTATAACCCGCATATAATTGAATTTATAGTTAAATTGCGCCGCGGAGCGGCGCGATTTTTTTAAGTTGTATTCCCTGGACAACTGCATTCTTACTGTTGAAAGGACCAGCGTCCCTTCAGATCGTCTAGGGGCCCCTCCGACCTTTTCAACGCCCTTCCGATCTGTTCAGGGACTCATCTGGGATCCGCGCAGCGAAAAGACATGATGTGGAGTGGGTGCTATATGTATAATACAAAGAGGGCTTACTCTACAAGAACAATCAAAATCGGAGCTTTCGGGTATATTGCAACACCCTGAAGAAGGGTGTTACAATATACCCGAAAGTTCCGCTTTTAATATTGTTCTTGTGGAGTAAGTCCTCTTTGTATTTAATCTTCATCTGGGATATATACGTGCTGTTGGCTCTTCCGGTCTGACCAGGGACTCCTCTGACCTTCCAAGAAGCCACTCTTGTGTGTCAAAGGGCCATTCGGCCTGTTCAGAGGTCCTTCCGACCTCACCAGGGTCTGCACTGGTTGCTTTGTCGCCCTGCCGACATGCTCAGGGACCCTCCAACCTGCCCAGGGGCCCCTCCAGTCTGGTTAGGAACTCATCCGGCATGTTCAAGGGCTCTTCCGACCGGCCCAGGGACCCTTTCGGTCTAACCAGGCGCCCCTCTGACTTGCCCAGGAGCCCCTCCGATCTGCCCAGCGGCTCTTCTGGTCGGACTGCGCTGGCTGCTTTGTCGTCCTGCCGACCTGCCCTGGGGCCCTCCGTGCTGGCTAAGGGCCAATTCGGCATGTTCAGGGTCCCTTCTTACCCGCCCAGGGGCCCTCCAGCCTTCTAAGGGGCCCGTACAACCTAACAAGGGACTGCTCTGGCTGCTTTGTCGCCTTGCAACATGCTCCAAGGGCCCTTCGACCTGCCCTTGGGCCCCTTAGTACTGACTAGGGACCCATTCGGCATGTTCAGGGGCCTTTCTAACCTACCTAGGGGCCCTTTCAGTCTGGCCAGGGGTCCCTCTGGCTTGCACAGGGGCCCTTTTAACTTCCCAGGGGCCCTCTGGTCTGTCCAGGGGCCCTCCAACCTGCTCAGGGGCCCTTATGACCTGGCAAGGGACTGCGCTGGCCGCTTTGTGACCCTGCCGACATGCTAAGAGGTCTGCCGACCTGCCCAGGGGTCCTCTGTGCTGGCTAGGGTTCGAAGTATTCAGAGGGTTCGAAGTGTTCAGGGGGCCCTCTGACCCGTTCAGGGGCCCTTTCGGTCTGGCCAGGGGCCCCTTTGACATGCACAGGGCTCTTTTGAACGAACAAGGGGCCCTCTGATCTTTCAGAGAGGGCCCTGGTGACCCTAAAGGGCCTCTGAAGTGTTCTAAACTCTCTTAAACACCACGCTTTGCGTGGTAAAGAGCCCATTATACCGCGCATCGCGCGGTGTCTTCGGCCCTTTTCGGCGCGCCCTCCAGGGGGGGGGGGGGGGCCTGGCTACGTGCCTGAATTGGACATACACTTGTGAAAAGGTGATAGTGTTGAATGGAGCCAGGTCCCAGGATTCCATTATTGCAGCAACGGGAGACTGTTGCCAGTCTCCCTGGCTCCGGCACCCCGGCGAGACCTTGTGGGATGTATTTAGCTGGGGGGGGGGGGGGGGAGTCCTAAATAAATACAAAAAAACAGCGCCTATCGCAAAGGGGAAAAACCTGCGCATATAGCCAAAATTGCGCTAGGCAAAAATCTGTTATATTTGATTAGCTAAGCGTGTTTGATAAAGCAAATCGAAGAGGAGACTAATTATTTCTGGATAATCGTCGCCCAATAGCGTTTGGAGGTTCAGTGTGATGTTATTGTGCCGTGTGTAATTGATGATTTGCTGACGTTTGACGTTATGAACAGGGCAGTTGATGAGGAAATGTGTCATTGTGTACTGTGGGTAACCTGGGCAATGTTCGCAAATAGGAGGCATGTTGCTAGAATATATGGTAATGTGTGATGCTGGTGTGTCCGGTTCTGAGGCGCGCTAAAACAACTTCCTTTTCTCTGCAATCTTGATGGCTAGATTTGTAATGTTTGACTTGTGGTTTGATGGGGTGCAGAGCAGCGTTCCATTCGCTCCTCCTCAGTGCGGAGCAGCGTTCCATTCGCTCCTCCTCAGTGCGGAGCAGCGTTCCATTCGCTCCTCCTCAGTGCGGAGCAGCGTTCCATTCGCTCCTCCTCAGTGCGGAGCAGCGTTCCATTCGCTCCTCCTCAGTGCGGAGCAGCGTTCCATTCGCTCCTCCTCAGTGCGGAGCAGCGTTCCATTCGCTCCTCCTCAGTGCGGAGCAGCGTTCCATTCGCTCCTCCTCAGTGCGGAGCAGCGTTCCATTCGCTCCTCCTCAGTGCGGAGCAGCGTTCCATTCGCTCCTCAGTGCGGAGCAGCGTTCCATTCGCTCCTCCTCAGTGCGGAGCAGCGTTCCATTCGCTCCTCCTCAGTGCGGAGCAGCGTTCCATTCGCTCCTCCTCAGTGCGGAGCAGCGTTCCATTCGCTCCTCCTCAGTGCGGAGCAGCGTTCCATTCGCTCCTCCTCAGTGCGGAGCAGCGTTCCATTCGCTCCTCAGTGCGGAGCAGCGTTCCATTCGCTCCTCCTCAGTGCGGAGCAGCGTTCCATTCGCTCCTCCTCAGTGCGGAGCAGCGCTCCATTCGCTCCTCCTCAGTGCGGAGCAGCGTTCCATTCGCTCCTCCTCAGTGCGGAGCAGCGTTCCATTCGCTCCTCCTCAGTGCGGAGCAGCGTTCCATTCGCTCCTCCTCAGTGCGGAGCAGCGTTCCATTCGCTCCTCCTCGGTGCGGAGCAGCGTTCCATTCGCTCCTCCTCAGTGCGGAGCAGCGTTCCATTCGCTCCTCCTCAGTGCGGAGCAGCGTTCCATTCGCGTTGGCGCAATAGTAGTAGTACTTTATTAAAGGTCATCCACATCAACTGTGGCTATTGCGGTCCTCTCGTCAGTAAAATGGGACAATGACGTGCATGTAAAACATTCACACTCGTACCGAACGCAGACATACACAGGCCAACTATGACATGACTATAAGAAACATGACACAAGCGGATGAATGCTAAAATGACACTAAAATACTAAAAACACACGGATTAAGAGCCACCGAGATCACGTAGGTAAGCCTTCAGTCTCGTTCTAAAGTGCGCTCCCTTCAAGCCCCGAATGTCCGCTGGCAACTCGTTCATCTGCTGTGGGACCCTGTACATAAATCGACGCCGCCCGGCCTCTGTGCGGATAGCGGGTAACTGTAGGAGATGATCCTGTCGGGTTGAGCGGGCATGAGCAGGATTGTCTCGGTTGGCACATATCTGGCGGGCGATGCACTCAGGTTCTCTGGCACTGATGATTTTGTGAAGAAGGCATAAGGACTGATAGTGGAAAAGTTGGGGGGATTCGAGCCAGCCGAGTGCATCTCGCACATCAGACACATGATCAAATTTACGCTTGCCTGAGATGACCCGGGCAGCGAAGTTCACAATCTTTTGGATAGCGGCAAGATTCTTGGCAGTGCCGTTCCCATATACTGCAAGGCAGTTGTAGCGTGCAATCGGGCTTTGCAACATTGCATGATTTCAAAAATTGAAGAAAAAAATCAAAACTCTACTTTTTTCTGTAGAAATTATCTTCTGGACCCGATCGGGCCGCTGATTGCAATGCCGTTAAAATCAGCGCTATAATATTTTATTTGCAATATTTAGAGCATATTGTAACATTTTGCAACAATTTGCAACATTTCGAAATTTTGCGTGCGGGGGTTTCTTAACCTCCCGGATCGATTTACGGCAACGTCGGCCCGCTGTTTTTCGCGTTTTTTTTCAGAATACCCACGAATGTATATAAATTTCAAACAGTTGCAATTGCGCTGCCCGGACTCGTACATAATATTTTTGATGAGGCTGGCCACTCGTCAGTCAACATATAGGCCTCTCACTGCTCGGATATAAGGTATATCAAGATGGTATGTGGAGTTCGGTAATTGGTGGATATTAGGACAGGGTCTCCCGCGACAGAGCCTACCGGAGTATGTCCCGACAGATGATCCGTCGCGGCATCCCTTCCCCATATCGGCTCCCATGATCCGCCCACAAATCATCCTGGTCCCAACCCCAACAAATACAATCCCACCACTATCTCCCCGACCTTAACAGGCTCCTCACCTATAATTAATCGCTGAGCGTCAATTCTCCCACTGGTCCTTAACTTAATCGATTATTCTGGCATACAGTCATTGATTCTCGCTCCCATTTATCCTCCTTTCAAACACTAATACAAATGCACGGGTTGACGCCCCGGTATCTCCCTCTTCCGTCTACTGCCCTCCAGTGGTGCTATCAATTACGGGTGAGAGACCTTGACCGGGTGTGGTTCCCCGCTTTTTCCTCTAATCCTCCCGCTAATTTCCTCCATTGCCGTCCCGCCATGTGATTAGTTTCGGCCACCGCTCACCCCTCCATGGTCCGCGGCTCCGCTTTCTTACCCATAACATCTCGTCTTACTGCGCCGCTTAATCGCTTCTTCTTAACCCGTTTCCACAACCTATTAAAATTCCGCGGTCGCACTGCTCAGAGCTACTTGGCTAAGTTGCAGCTGCATTCGCTTGCTGACTTATTGCAATCACCTGGCCAGCGCGATGGACCTGTTCAGTCACGCGGCGGCCTTTACCCCTCGCCACGTCGCCACTGATCCTAACCTTTCCGCACGTCATGGTGCCTCCGCGACAGCATTCCCCGGTCGCCCGGTACGACCTGGGGAATTCCATGATGGACATAATACCTATAATTTCGTCCGAACGTCGGGAGAACAAGAGCTGCACGTTGCGATACAAAGCGCCATGGCCGGCCTGATCGTTCGGCGTACATCACAGGTCCCCCTCGATGGACATATATCTTCTCCTCTCGGGCGGCACCCCCTCGCCCCTCATCACCAGCTTCTCACATCTCAACCACCGATCTCCTTTCCGGCGGGACAATCCCTCGCCCAAACCACCTCACTCCAGCGGCACAATCCCTCGCCCAACGCACCTCAGCGGCACTGCATCGCTCGACTCACCCGCTCGCCAGCCCCACTGGTCACCACAGCATCTGGCGTCTTACGGCGTTAGTTCCTGGTTAAACGTCATGGCTCGGGAGCCATTCCACTATCAAAACAACTTACTTTGTCCCTCCTGGGCGCCCGACATTAATATCCCGCATACCTCCCTCGTTAGATGATTACCCAAACCCGTCAGCGAACCAACCGTTATCAGCAGTCAAATACACACAGGGGCGTAGCACATACCAACCTCGTTTCCCGGCTAGGATTAAATCGTCCTCATCGAAGCTTGTCATTCTTTGATTCTCCGATCTCCCTCGCGTGTTCGACGTCAGCGGGTTTCGACTTTGGAAATCACACGCCCACCTGCATGTATACGCGCGAGTATATACGTATGCGAGTGTATGTTTGTATGCATGAGCGGGTGGGCGTCACACGCTTTCATGCGTGCATAGACGTACTTGTGCCCGCCGGTGTGTATACGCATACCTGTCCGATGTACGTGGTGTGTGTGTGCGTGTATGTGTGTGTGAGTGTGTGTGTGTGCGTGTGCGTGTGCGTGTGCGTGTGTGTGTGTGTGTGCGTGTGCGTGTGCGTGTGCGTGTGCGTGTGCGTGAGCGTGAGCGTGCGTGCAGGCGTGCAGGCGTGCGTGCGTGCGTATGTGTGTGCGTGTGTTATCCCAGGTAAACTCATGTTAGGGCCATTGGCTAGTCCGTCATTATCTATATCCATTTTCAACAATTCCGCGTATTATTCCCGGTAACTGAAAACATCTAAAACTTTAACTCTTCGAAACATATCTACAACTTCATTGTCTGTCTCACAGTGTTTATGCGCCTGAGCCGACTCCCCTCCGTCCGCCGCGTTATACCAGCTGGTGTCAATTAGCCGCCATCACCCTTCGCCGCCGCCGTGAGCGGGTCGTTCCCTACGTGCCTGGAATCGGCGGGCCCGGTACGGAGACGCGTCACATCATAGCGGCCATTGCTGGGATGTCAACGCCCTGTCATATTTAAATAACACGATACTTCTCAGCGAAACCGGTGCCAATAGATCACCGTGAGCAATTTATTAAGTGCAAGATAATTGGATAAAATGATATATCTCTTCACAAAAGTTCAGTTGCAGTTAAGTTAGTTAAGTTACAGATTTAAATGTTTTATATAGAAGCATCATATACCGTAAACTTTGAACCTGCCGATAGCTTGCTAGCAGCTACTCTCAAATCAAACGTGTCGACTGACAATGAGCTTGCCACTCGGTTCGTATACTTTCAACGAAAATAATTAAAACCAGGATTTACCCAAAACTTCGGGCACGCCAAACCTGTTCCGACCCCATCATGCTTTGTGGCTCATCGATCATAACTCCGTTTAGTTCAATGACACAATCCGTCTCTGAAATCCTTCATCTTTATTATACCCCACCTGTGCGGTTACATGTTATATGAATAGCTACGTCACGCGATTTATTTACATCCCTCCCGCGACACATATTTCCCCCGGCCCCTCTGCTGGCCCGTCACACCATCAACTAATCCATAACACCCCCGTCCCCGCCCAGCCTCAAAATCCACACTTCACCCCTCCCCCTCCTCATGGTAAAGATCCCTTCCCTGGGTCATTAGATCCTGGCTGGCCGGGTGCCCCGTCCCTCCCAGCCCGAGATCCCCGCCGCCCCAGATCGCCTGTCTGAACATAGGACCGTTAAGTACGACGCAGGATGGATATACGACCGTGGATATTTTGATATTGTGCGGGCGGGAAATGAGCAGCGGCCTTACTATGACAGGTGAAGCCCGGGCAGATGCGTTGATCGACAGCTCCCCGACATCCGGTCCGCGGCGTCCGTCTCAGCACTCCGTCAATCACCAGGCCGCTCCATCAGTCTCAAAAGGCTGACATCACTGCACTGTTGATCTCAATGGGCCGTGCATGACTTGTCCGGCGCGTATTGACTCCGTCCCCATCACGACTGCTGGCGAGGCCCTCCGGCGCTTATCTCCCTGCTGGTGCGACTCTCCCAGAGTCTCCTCCCGGTGCCACTCTCCCCGGTTCTCCACCCGGTCAACCGTCCCAGGTTCTCCTCCCGGTCTCACTGTTCTTTTGCTAACCACCTCTGCCCGTTATGTATCGCAGTTATTTCCGTCTATCCGGCTGCCTTCCAACCTCATGGGTGGCCCCCCGAGTTGTATGGCGGTCTTGTGGCCGCCGGCTGGGTCCTCGAGTCATCTTGCCTCCATCTGCCGCTGTCCTCCGGCCAGCCTCCTTAGGTGTTGATGTGGCCTCGGTGGTTTGTTTATCAGCCGATCGGCAGGCCGGGATTTTGCGTTTGCGCATCTTGTTAGTGGTGTAAGTCCAGGGGCCGTTCTGGCGACGCTCCCTCCTCGCGTCGCGGACAGATGTCCTGCCCCGCTTGACCGCCGGGTATTTGGCATCTGCCTAGTCGGAAGTGGGATAGAGAGGGAGGCTCACTCCGACCCATTGGCTATGTTTATACATCCGACAGATGACGGCCTGGCCGGTGTCCGGCGTCTGGAGATGACTCTGGTTGTCCAGCTGCTCTGGTTTGTTTGTTGTTGCGCGCCCCGCGGCAGATTTCCGGCTCGGTCCTCTGTTGATGGGCGCTGGCGGCTCATCTGGTCACCTGGTGATCTGCCTAGTCGGAAGTGGGGTAGAGAGGGAGGCTCACTCCGACCCCTTGGCTGTGTTTATACATCCGGCAGATGACGGCCTGGCCGGTGTCCGGCGTCTGGAGGTGACCATGGTTGCTCAGCTGCTCTGATTTGAATGTTTGTTTTTGTGCGCGCCCCGCGGCAGATTTCCGGCTCGGTCCTCTGTTGATGGGCGTTGGCGTCTCAATTTGCACACCTGGTGATCTGGGAGGTGACTCTGTATATGTCAGGCCGGGCAGGAGCATCGGGGGAGGGGAGGGGGAGGTGGGAGAAAGGGCCCGCCGGCGTTTTTGTTTTGTTTACGCGACTCCGGTGGACGACGTGCCGGCGGATGGCAGGGGGCAGGTGACAGGCGGCTGTCGGGTGACAGGGCTGGTGGCCGACAGCGGCTGCCAACCGGCTCCTCTGTCTCTCACTCTGCTAAGGCCCCCTTCGAACGGGGGAGGGGTGTGTATATACAGGTGCGTCTGGGGGACGGCACGCGGCCTTGTCGGCAAGTGGGATGAGGAGGAGGGGGTGGGAGGGTCGGGTGTCGCTGACCTTCTGGCGGTGTTTACACGTCTTGGATGGCAAGACTGGTTGGCTAATGAATTTGTTTCTTCTCGAAACACGGCTGACGGCATTTGTATCATATCTGCGACCACCGCCCAGGTTCAGGTGCTGAGCAGCGGAAAATTTAGCTGTAGTCCGAACCAAAAAATGTAAGCATCGTTACACAGTAGCGGATGTGAGAGATGGCCAAGGCGGTAACAATTTCAGGAAGGGTCTCGGGAGGAAGGTAATGACGAAGGTGGGAAAGGGCAATTTTGATACCACAGCACTTACGCGAGAGGGCTCGAACATGTGCGTCCCAGGACAGATGCCGGTCAAAAATAAGACCGAGATTTTTCACTTCGTTCCTAGGCGTCAGACATGTATCACGGTAAGAGACATTGATAGTTGGGAGATTGCGCAAATTTTGCTTGGAACCGAAAACGATAAACTCAAATTTGGAAACGTTAACTTTAAGTCCGTTCAAGTGGAAATAATCGCCGAGACACGACAGAGAGTGCTCCAGGCGAGAGGTTCGGTAACGCAGATTTTGGGCCTGAAACAATGACCTGAGTGTCGTCGGCATACTGCACGACTTGTGCGTCGCCGGCGAACAGACTCAGGTCATTGGCAAACGCGCAGAAGAGGACAGGACCAAGGCTAGAGCCCTGGAAGACGCCCTGATTGATTGCCTGACGGGAAGAGGCACTAATACGACTATCAGAGCCAGTGATGCTAACACTGAGTGTGACCGCAAATATAATTTTTGAACCAGGTTGTGTCGACGCCCAGCAACTGAAGTTTTTCTAACAATTTATCATGATTGATGACATCGAAACATCTACTCAGGTCAATCAAGCACAAGAAAGAGATATGACCTTGGTCAGGCGCAATATGTCAAACTGTTGGTGAATGTAATTTAATATGTGTGGTAGCGGACATGGAAGGTTATTTTTCGGAGGAGACTCAAGACTTAATTTGGCTAATTTGTCGGCTTCTTAATTTCCTTTAATTCCGGCATGTCCCGGAATCCAAAGGAGTTTTATTTCGATTTGCTTGTTGTGGAGACATTTGAGGAGCTGTCGTATTTTGGAGATTATTGGGTTACTGTAGTCGCAAATCGAGAAAATGGCAGAGAGCGAGCCGGATGAGTCTGTACAGATAACTACTTTCTTTAGTTTTTCGGATCTAATATAAGTTAATGCTAATAATATTGCTGAGAGCTCGGCTGTGTAAACACTATTTATATCAGGGAGGTGGAAGTTATTATTTTGATTATTGATGGTATAGGCTCCGCCGGTTCGGCCATCGTCCCGGGAGCCATCCCTGTAAATAAATGTGTAGGTGCTCTGTTATGATTTGTATTCGTAGAAGAGTGCGTGTGTCTCTGCCGCCGTGATAGTGTTTTTGTTGTGAGTGAAAGGGCGGTGTGTGTCTGGTGTCGTGTCGAGCCAGTGAGATGTGAGAGGTGGTGTTGGCATAGTGTTGAGGTGTGGTATGTTGAATAGTGTGAGTGTTTGTGAGATTCTGAGGCTGATCAGACTGTGTCGTTTTTTTAATTAGTGATAGTCGTCTGGTGGGTAGGGGCTGGTTTAGAATCTGGAATGTTGGGCGTGTGGGCTGCGAGTTTGCTTTGGCGTAAAACCGTAGTAGTTGATATTTGCGTCGGCGGCAGAGTGTGGGAATATTAGTTTATATGTGCAGGTTTGTAGTATTGGTTGTTCGGCAGGCGCCGGTCACGATACGCAAGGCAGCGTTCAGGACAGTTTGCAAGTTTTTTTTTTGGGGGGGGGGGCATATATCATCAAATAAGAATGAATTATAGTCCAGGATTGGACGTATCAGGGAGGCATATAACTGGAGGAGAGTGAAACGGTCTGCGCCCCACTCTCGACCGACTAATGATTTCATAATATTAACCCGGCATTGACTGGGGGGGGGGGGGCGTTACCCCCCCTGGTTATATTCCGAACCAATGATCGCAGCGAGACGCGCAAGGCGGCATTCGAAAGCTCTCAATGAGATAAATCTAAAGCATGCTCAAAAATAATTTCAAAGTGAGGTCAAATGTCAGTTCACGGTCAGGTCAAAGGTCAAAATCGACGTATTTTAGTTTATGGGCCATACTTTCCAGCAAAGGCCATCGATTACGACCATGATGCCCCAAAGTGCTACCAAAGGCATTATACACATCCTACATGGGCTAAAGTGAGATTGTTGGCAAAGGTCAAGGTCAGTTCACAGAAATTCACTATGCGCAAAATATCTACGAAAATCATGCAACACATGTTTTATGGGTTATTTGGCACGTATAATTCGATAGTGATTAGTGATGGTCATTTTACCAACTGAATTCATTTACGTGAAGTTATTGTCAAGTTCAGGTCACTGAAGGTCAAATTTGAAATTAATAAATATAAATAAAGAAGGCATGTTTATGGACCAGTTTGCTCTCCGGAATACAGTGCTGGCATTCATTTGTCTGTATCTGGTCAATACAAGCCAAAAACGCAATGTCAAAATATGACGTCATGACTTACCCATACTTTAGATGCCATAAGTCAGTCAAAAATAGAGATATCTGTTTCAAATTTGGTATAGTAGTTGCCTAGGTATAGTTCAGACATATCTTCCAGGTTTTTTTTAAATACTTTATAAAATTTTGATTTTGTGATAATTCCCCCCAATTTATTTTAAATAAGTTTTTGAGTCAAAAACAATTTAACAAAAACAATCCGAGAAAGCTGGTTTGTAGCCCTTGCAATTTTCTATCTGTTGGCGTTTTTCGATTGCATTTTGCTTCAAATGTGGCATTTGTACGGCCTGGCAAAGTTTAGCTGATTTTGGTGTAAAACTCATGTGTCACTAAATTCGCTGTGACTCGAGATAAACTCGAGATAAACTCGAGAGAAAAAATCGACGAAATTTCTTCATTTTTTTCTTCTTCACAAAAGACGTAACCATGATTTATAAGAAGGTACCCGAAGTTTTACGTTGATAGCGCTATTAGTTTTTCAGCTATTGCGAAAATTCATCAGGGGGGGGGGGGCGTTAAACGCCCCCCCAGTCAATTGATGATTCCAGAGTAAAAAGTCAAAGGGAAAAAGTAAACGGACGGAAAGTCAAGGGACGAAAAGTCGAGGGGTAAAAAGTCGACATCGCTAAAAGTTGAAAGATAAAAAGTCGAAAAGGTAAAAAGTCAACATGGCAAAAAGTCAACACGCTAAAAGTCGAATAGTAAAAAGTCGTATGGATAAAAGTCGAAAGATAAAAAGTCGAAAAGGTAAAAAGTCAACATGGCAAAAAGTCAACACGCTAAAAATCGATTAGTAAAAAGTCGTATAGGTGAAAGTCGAAAGACAAAAAGTCGAAAAATAAAAAGTCGAAAGATAAAAAGTCGAAAGATAAAAAGTCGAAAGATAAAAAGTCGAAAGGTAAAAAGTCGAAAAGATAAAAAGTCGAAAGGTAAAAAGTCGAAAAGGTAAAAAGTCAACATGGCAAAAAAGTAAACACACCAAAAGTCAAATCGTAAAAAGTCTCATAGCTAAAAGTCAACGCGTAAAAAGTAAATGCTTGGGTCAGTTGAATTTCATTTGGCTATTATGAATAGTTTGATGCATCTAATCCAGAGTAATTATTTGTTTTGTTGGGTTTGGGAGGGTTTGTTTTGTCATGGTCGGCAACATATCTCCTGATGGCATAGTTGTTCATGATACATGTTTTCATTGATACATGACTCAAGGACTGCATCAATACACATCTTGACTGAAGTTTGTCTCACGCAAAAGTGGAATCGAAGCCATGGTTAAGGGTATGCCAATTGCCATATTGTATTTGTGCTTAACTATTGAACAGGAGATAAGCAAGTCAATTCGAATTTTCAGGCCCTCGGTAACGTTATCGTTTATCACGAGAACTTACATACTTTGATCGTATACGATCAAAGTATCAAAGTATATGTCAATGTATTGTTGAAGCATTGCCTAAGGAAGGAAGCTTTGAAGAGTTCAACCAACAAAGAAGCGTTGACAACTTGCTTAGGGATAGGTACCGTTGGATGCGGCACTGCTGAATCTGATCTTAAGTTATAATTTGAACCATATATAACATCTACATAAATACATAAGACATGAAGTACTTATTTTGTATCAATGTTTGAACACGTTAATAAATGGGTCACACCACAATCAACTAACCAAGCATAAGTCGACTAATCTCAATTATTTTAAACTGTAGGTAGGTAATAGGTATATATGTACATTGTACATACGTTGTTGAGGTATAAAACGCGACTTCCGCGTTAATAGTCGGATAGTCCAAAGAAAAGAATTGAATGAACGGGAAGTTAAGAGACGAAAATTCAATGGGCCAAATGAACTGATTATCGTCATTGACTTTTTGCCATTTCAACTTTTTACCTCTTTACTCTTCATCTTTTTACTTCTATCGACGTCGACTTTTTGCTATTTGACTTTTAACGTATTGATTTTTTCCATCTCGACTTTTTACGTTTTTTTGCTCTTCATCTTCCGATTTTAGCGACGTTGACTTTTTACCATTTCTTCTTTTAATCTTTTGACTTTTAGCGACGTTGGCTTTTTACCATTTCGACTTTTTATTCTTCGACTTTTTGCCATTTCGACTTTTCGTCTTTTGACTTTTAGCGACGTCGACTTTTTACCCCTTGACTTTCCGTCCGGTCCGTTTACTTTTTATCTTTTTACTTTTTACCCTTTTGCCTTTTCGTCTGTTGACTTTTTACCCTGTTGACTTTTTGCCACTTGACCTTTTATCCGTTTGACTTTTGGTCCGTCGACTTTTTTCCATGTTGACTTTTTGACTTGACTTTTTACCATGTTGAATTTTTGTCATTTTACTTTTTATCCGTTTGACTTTTGGTCCGTCGACTTTTTTCCATGTCGACTTTTTGACAGTTGACTTTTTACCCTGTTGACTTTTCGTCAATTGACTTTTTATCCGTTTGATTTTTTTCACCGTTGACTTTTTTCCACGTCCACTTTTTACCCGCCGACTTTTAGGACTTTTGACTATTGACTAAATGTCCCATTACTTAACCCGCGCACTGCAGGGGGGTTGATTTCCGCCCCCTCCCCCCTCAGGTTTTTAAAAGATAGCGAAAAAAACGGCGGCGCTGCGCGCCGCCAGGTTTTGATACACCTGTTAGGACATCAATTGCGCACACTTTGAGAAAAAAAATAGGTTCGGGTCATCTCAGGTCAGGTCACCAGACCAGATCAAGTGACCCCACCACCAAAAATGTTTGCAGTTGTGCCAAAGTCAGAGTTTTGCACCGATCAGGTTGAAACTTACAGGATGTCATGAGAGCATCAGTACTTACAATTCGTTTAACTCGGAATTTTGATATCTGTGACCTAAGGTCAGGTCAATTTCGTAACCTCCCCATAATAAGTCAATGGGGAAATATACAAATGCTTCATATTTCAAGGATATGCATGGTACTAGCCCAATTACTTCTGGATCATGTTATTATAGGATATTCTTGATGATCCAAGTGTAAGTTTTGTTCAGTGACCCCTATTGGGTCATTTGAGGTCATGCGAGGTCACCATCACTTTTTTGTCAATAACTCTCGACATAATGCAGATAGAGAAGTAAAACAGACATCAATGTGTTTGTCTCGTCGAGACACGTCTTCCCATATGCAACATGCCCTACTTGGGTCACCACTTGACCTTGACCTTAGGCCAAATTGTTAAGTTAACTTAACAAGGTCACCATATATATCATTCAAAGCGCCTTGACAAGATAAACACAATGGCGTAAACAGTTTTTCGTTATCTTTATTAAGTAAAAAGTTAAGAGCAAAACACTATTTAGCAAAAAAACTGTATTTTTTCTTTTTGACCTCTGGAGCCTCAAATATTGACCTGAGATCAAATCTGAGGACACCTTAGCGATTACAAATTTCACTGGCTGGCGTTTGCTGTTTTCGGTTTGCTTCTAACTATCATCGTTTCTGAGATATATGGGAATTTCTGGAGCGATGTCCTAAAACAGGTAAAAACTGGAAAATTTGACCTTTGATGACCTCTGGTGACCTCAATTTTGACCTGACTTAAAAAAACACTGAAATACTTTCGATAGAACATGTATGAAGCTATCAAATGCCTTTTGCAGCTTCTCGCTACGTTGCGTAGTTTTCGAGATCTCAGGGGGGGGGGGGGGACGGAAATCAACCCCCCCTGCAGTTCGTGTTCGGCGCAAAGCCCCTGCAGTGCGCGGGTTAACATCCGTTTACATTTTGCCATTCGACTTTTCGTCCGGCACCCTCAATTGATACCCATGTCCTTAAATATATGACATATTATTGGCAATACGGAGCATTGGATATGTAAAAGAGCGGCACACGTTGCCTCTTCAGTCTTAATTTGTGTCGTAGTATTGCCAAAAAGTTTGTCCCCCCCCAACTTCAAAGTACTTCCCATGCCCCTGCCAACATCTATAATATTTTTGAATGTTTCAGATAGACGCATCTATTTTCTGAAAGAGGAAGAAGAGCTCTAGTAGTCTGCCAAATTTCGTAAAAATCGACGGGGTCCGCCAATTTGACCTTGAACTATGAAGTAGAGCCCTTCATGAATGGAAATCCCGTATGGGAATGGAAACTGGATGGAAATGGGTGGGAATGGGGCATTTTTTGGAAATGTTACTGGTTAGAACGGGTTTGGGACAGACCATATCATTTTTTAGCACCACAGAAACTGAAATATGCTGAAACGGGTGGGAACGGGAGCCCCACCAATTATGAATTCGGATTGGAACAGGTTTGGGTCTGGCTGAATGGGCTGGAACGGGATGGGGGCTGACAATCTGTCCCATGAAGGGCTCTGCTATGAAGGTCATTTTTGGACGCCATTTTGAATGTCATAACTGGAGGATATTATTTTTGAATTGAGCCTATTTTGTACTATGATTGTACACATTTTTATCGAAATCGACGGGGTCCGCCATTTTCATGACCTCAGAAGACCCCGATGATCTTGAACTGTGACCGCCAATATCTCCTATGATTTTGAATGTCACAAATTTATTTATTTTATTTATTTATTTCTCAAGATCGCCGACGGGATGACCCATTGATGGACGAAGTCAAAGTTTAAAACAAAAACACGATATTACACATTGACATTCACCTGCTTAACATACATACATATGATAAAATCATGTGAATATACGAAAAATACGAAACGCTGCCTGAATCCTAAAAATAAACGCTAATACACACATATATTTTCTGAGAGGAGGAAGAGCTCCGTTAGTCTGCCAAATTTCATTACGATCGGTGAGTACCGCGGGTACCGTGAATATGTCACGCGAATGTGAATGTGCACGTCGAACTAAATTGATGAACGTCAAAAGTCAGTCGTTCACTGGCGGATCCAGGGGGGGGGGGGGCAAAAGAAAACATCCGAAGCTCGACAAGGGCGGCAAAAGAAATTAGCCCCTCTAGCCCCTCCCCCAAAAAAAGCACTGAAACTGACGATGAAAATGGGTACCTACTGCCTGCGGAAAAAAACTTCTTGCGAAAGAAAAACCTTGTTTAATCGACAAAAACAAAGTGCAAAATTACACAGTCATGTCAACGATTTTGACTAAAATTGGTATATGGGGTAACCTGGGGCGCTAAAGCGAGCTGTGCCAGTTGTAATGCAATGCAAGCAGTGGTTCCGGAGATATTGCCTCGGGCATTTTAAGGTCACAGTGCAGGTCAATCTTCAGCCCATATGGCGGGGAATTTATGAAGCAATATATATTTATTATATGTCATTAGAATGGCAATGAGCTGTTTTATAACATGATGATGTGTATTTTTAATTTGGGATTTTTTCTCTCAAATTTAGTAGGTGCGTTCGAAATTGTATAACTTTTGTGGATACCCTTTCTCAAACATGTTTCTAATTTTTGCTATGCTATTCTTACGTGTAAGGACGTCTCAATTAAGTGCACACATACAATTGAGGGATATTTGCCTCCAAATATCTTATTTTTTTCTATTTTACATGCTATTTTATATACAAAAATATGTTATTCGCTAATAACTTTTGACTGAATTAAACTAGAATGGTACGGTAAACGTCATTTTGCTGTTCTCATCAAGACGAGTTTAATGCTCTGCAGCATAACCTCTTTCTGACATTTGATGACCTTGACCCTAAATTTCAAAGTTAGGATTTTTTTTTGCAATTTTGAATCTTGTTTGGATACCCAAGCCAAATGTATTTTCCATTTTTGACTTTATTATTGTTAAGTGTAAAGAAGTGTTCAAAAAGAAAAATACAATTGATGGTTATTTGGCTTCGAATATGCTAAATTGTCATTTTATGTTTTTTTTTGTGAAAGATGTTATTCCCCAATAACTTTTGACCGAATAATGATAAAAAGGTAAAATGGACACCATTTTGTTATTTTCGTCGCGACGCGTTGAATGATATGCAGTATGACATCTTTCTAACATTTGGAGACCTTCACCTAAGGTCAATCTCAAGGTTCAAGGTTAGGTTTCCAATTGTGGCCTATGTGGCGATGCTATATATCTTAAAACTTGTCTTGTTGCGGGGAATTCGATTGTGCTTAAATAACGCCTGATCGTCAATGTCAACTTTTGAATTTGAATGGCGAATAGTAATTTCATAACTTCCTTTTCGGTGTTAAGAAAGCCCTAAAATGTCTGTTTGCTTTATAATCATCAACGATCGCGCAATTATTTTAATACCAATGCATTCCTATCTTCAAGACAAGTTCAAAAATATATAACATCGCCGTGTAGGTCAAATTTGGAAAGGTGACCTTGAGCTGTGACCTTGACCTTAGGTCAAGGTCATCGAATGTCAGAAAGAGGTCAGGATACACAGCAATCAACGCGTCTTGATGATTACAACAACATTACTTTTAACGTGCCCTTCTAGATTTATTCAGTCAAAAGTTATTAGCGAATAACTCATTTTTATATAAAGTAGCATGTACAATTACAAAATTTGAGATATTTGGAGGCAAATATCCATCAATTTTATTTTTGCACTTAATTGACACGTCCTTACCACGTAAGAATATCATAGAGAAAATTTAACCTATGTCCGCAAAAGTTATTAAAAAAATGGTGGTACCCTTTAGGTCATATGGAGGCTCATGGGGCCCGGAAGGCCCCCGTGAAATTAGCCCCCCCCCCCCCTATTGGGAGGCTGGATCCGCCAGTTCCGTCGTTATTGTGTGCAATAGTTTCCATATCCAAGCTACCATATCCATGAGGTCATAATTGTCATGAAGTTTTTATGGCCATGAAAGAGAAACGAGAAACATGCCCATTTTTCGGCGGATATCCGCAATAGTTTCCATATCCAAGCTATGCATGAGGTCATAATTGTCATGAAGTTTTTATGGCCATGAAAGAGAAACGAGAAACATGCCCATTTTTCGACGGATATCCATCTATCTTCCAAACAAATGCCGTTTTTCCAGCTCGAAATACCCCGTATAGCCAAACTTCAAGACAACTTTCAAGGGCCTTGATCGATCTGTCGTCAGCACGTTTGTCAGCACCAATCACGGTCCAGTATTCTGCCTATGTTACGTCACGTGACGTCGCGCGCCGGCTACCTGTGCTGCAAAGCCCGTCAGCAGAGAGAGAAGGCGGCACTAAATCGCTAAATTGTTTGAATGATTTCTGATGAAAATGTATACAGTTTTTGAGTATTTGATTATGAAATGGCTTGAAAAGAGATAATGAA